>JBAWJQ010006316.1:0-305803 GCA_037783105.1 Bactrocera zonata
AATTTTTATAAACTTAAATTGCCTGGTTTTCCCCGAAGATATGAAAAAAAATTTCTGAGGCTCCATCTTATTAATAAAAAACCAAAAAAAAAAGTTTCGATCAGACACTAGATTTTTAATTAATAAAACAATTTTCTTTGTCCGATTGAGTTGAGAAAAATCTCGAAGGATTTGGTTGGAGTTGAAACTGGATCAACGCCAAGTGCTATTATATATAAAATTATCCTTTATTTTCCTCAAATTTTATGAAGTGAAAAAATAAAAGAAATTTGTATATCATTTTCACTTGTTATTTGAACTATTCTAAATAGTAAAACTGTTCTAAAATATACAAAGCAAATATTTCCACATAATTTTTTATTTTTCTAGTATGGTCTGTTATACATACAGTTTTGGCAACATTGGGTATTTACTTCTGGATGAGTGTAGATCTTATTACTTAAATACTGTAATCTAGCTTACACTTGCACATAACCGAAATATCCAGCAAGGTCTACCATATCTAGAGAGTATGCGGGTTATTAGACAGAGCTGATACGTGAATAATTTTTGGCAAAAACCCGAATTGTTTAGTGGCCTTCTAAATAATTAGAATTTTAACCATTTAGAAATAGTTATTATTTGAACTACGTAATAGTTAAAACTAAATAGTTGTGATAGTATCTAGAAAGCTCAAAACATTTTACATAACTACCTAATTAAGCTTTAAGCTGTCAGATTGAATGAACTTCGAAATCATACACAGCGCATTAGCGGTAATTAACAAAATTTGTGTATTTTATGTTAACTATGTTAGCTTTTGCTTGTTGCCGTTGTTGGCAACACATTTTCACCATTAAATTTAATGGTTTCATGTTTTTCATAAATATTTGTTTTGTCTATGTACATTGTTCTACTTTATACTTTGTGATTACCGTTACGGCTGCTTTTGTTATTAAACAATTAACATGTTTGCAACATTTGTGCTTGCTATAAAGTTGCCGAAAAATAGTACTCAGAGCCACAGTCAGATTTAAAAGAGATAAAAATAGCTCTTTGACAAGAATTTCGGTTTAATTTCATAGTCCGCCGTTTGTACAAAAAGTCTATCAAGAGAATTCAGTGTTTTTTCTGCGTTGCACCGAATTCAGTACTTTTTGTTTCAAATTTGTCCCTATAGTTTCATTATTATGTGTATGACGGGCTTAATACCCGACCTACATTTAAGCATTAAAGTCAAATTGATTTACGGATATTAATATAATCATCATATAATAACATTGCTTTCTGACTGCCGTTTGAGTCATTTTTATTATGATATGATTTGTATTTTTTCTTTGTATACAGTAATGTTTATAATTTCACTATTGAAATAATTAAGAAAATCCAGAAATTATTCATGAACAACCATTACATTCAGCTAAATAGTTAGTTTGGTGTGGTTTTTGTTCTGGTGAAATCATCGGTCCGCACTTCTTTCGAAATGAGGTGGGGACACCGTTACTGTCAATGTAGAGTAATTTAGATCGGTAATAACCACCTGTGTATGGCCGTAATTGCAAAAAGTTGATTTTTACAACATCTGGTTTCAACAAGACGGGCCTACGTGCTACACAGAACGTGCAACAACGGAATTATTGCGATAAATAATCCATTGTTTCAAGAAATTGTGACATTGAATGGCCTCCAAGAGGGTCTGATTTTATATCATTACACTACGTCTTGCGGGGTAATTCGGTCTTAGCAATAAATAAGACTCTCTTTAAGTTATAGAAGCCAATTTTGAACGTTGAATTCATGACACATAACTTGGTTTACTTGAAAAAGTAATCGAAAAGTGGGGTTATGGAATTCGTTCCTGCAAAATAGTCGGCGATACCATTTGAATGATTCTATATTCAAAACTTAATTGTATCGATGGTACATAAATTAAAAATTTCTATAAGAATTTATATATCCATTAAAATGTTTTCTTTTCTTTAAAGAAGTCATCTCACTCTTATTGGAAAACCATGTATATGGCCGATTAGAGTTTTGGCGAAAAATTACATTAGGGGTATTCTCTTGCTCTGGCAAGATTGCATATTGCAAAAATCCTTTACCGAAATATACCAGGACACAAGAGCACCCATTACAGAATTTAGTGATATATGAAAGGCTGATTCGGTCAATTTTTTGTAAATGACTATTTTGCATGGCTTTTGTGAATTGGCGCACCTTCTGTATTCATTCTTAACAAAAAAACTGTAACAAATTTTTATAATTTATATAGAAATTATAAAATCTAACATCAAAATATGTATTTAAGTAAAATGACAGCTAACCCAGGGTTGCAATTATTTTTATGCGTGTTGCAAATAATTTTCTGCGTGTGTTTGTTGCTATGCCAGTGCACCAAAAGGAAATATCTGCAATTCTTGCACCGTGCAAGGGTTTTGCAAGAGCAAGAGAATACCCATATTGTGTATTTTATAACGTTATATAATATTAACCAATTAATGTATTGAGCAATTCTATGTACGAAACGAAGTCAATCGGAATGAAGATCGTGAAATAGAATACATGGAGATTTTAAAAGAAGCTGAAGGTATTTAAAAGTACATTATATGGGAGGTGGGGTTGTCAGAATATTATAAACCAAATTTAGTAAATACGTGATATTATTTCGGAAGAAAGTTAAGCGTTGCAAAAAGCTTTATTTCACACCGGGAAATGCTCATTGATTGACTACGAAAGTGAGATTAAGTTTAATGCTGTGGTTAATTTACTTCTTATTATTTTCAATACCCTGAATGGGTTATAATTACATTAAGGGTTTGTCTTATAAATTTCTAGAACACTTCTATAATATCGCCCTAAATTTTAGTTTTTTTGTAAAATTGTTTGCCAAAAATCTAATTTTTTGTTTTTTTTTCCTTCTCTAAGTTATAAGTTAAGGTTTTAACTAAAACACAATGTTTTTTCACTTTAGATGATCCTGTTAAGATTTCTTCTTCCAACGCGTCCGCATCTTTCTCTTAGGTGTCAACGGAAATGGTGTCGCAATGGCCGAGTTTAAAATATTTTGTTCCAAAAATTTCAGAATTTCTTTGTTAATAATCTATGTTTGTAACAATAAAAAATTCTAACCAAAAATTGTTGATAAAATGCTGTTTTTTACTTGAGAAATGTAAGTCCTTAAGTTTGACAAGTAGTTTAATACCCTCAGAAGAAAATAACGGAGGCCACATAAAGTTTTTAAATAAATAATCACGACGTGATGACCTGAGTTGATTACGTTACGTTGGTCTGTATGTCTGTCGCTCCGTTTGTCTATATATATGCAAAATGGTCCCTCAGCTTTTGAGATATCGATCTGAAATTTTGCACAAGACTTTTTCTCTTTTCACTTGTCGAAATCGCCGAAATCTGACCACTATAGCATATAGTAGCAAAAAAAATTTAAAAAACAAAATATAGGGCCTGTTGGAAAAACTTCTTCATTTAACGGGATAACTTCGTGAAATTTGGGACGCTGTACTGTCTAAGGCAATAGAGTAGTCCTCGAAGGTTGCTTCAGTGCAACCGAAGTTATAGTTTTGTTCAGGTTTTTTAGTGCATAGAGGCCAATATGTCTTTGGGCAACAGGTATATGTATGTAGTTATAATCTGTTGTTACTAAAGACAGCTTAAAGCAGTGCTATGCATAAATGTTTTTCTAAGCAGTCGCGCAGGGCACTTTATTTGAACTCAGTAAAAGTGTACACTTGGAAGCCAATTCGCCAGCCTCTGTAGGTCATCGTTCAACGGATGTTGGGTCATGTGGCAGCAGTCACTTATCACGTTGCATTGTTCATTCAAAACCCAAATGGAGCAACACTGAGGCCACTTGCCGTTTGCCATTTGCGACCGCGAAATAGCGAGCTTGTTTGCGCGTATACCTCGCCAAAGCTCCCAATGTGTACATACTTATGTACATACGCATTCTCGCACATTCACCTGAATGTGCGTTTGAATTTATTTATTCACGTCACAGAAGTGTGAACGACAGATTCGTTTGACTAGTAGAGTTATGAATATATATGATATCTAAATATAAGAATGGCCTCATGGAAAAAATATATATATAATGTTACCAGTTGTTCTATCTCAGTTATAGGGAACAATTTGATATTACTTGCAAGGGAAAGATATACTCGTACAATCTACGAGATTAATCGTTATGTTCAGTTCTTTTAAGTGCATATTAATGTCTGTGCTTAGAACATTTAGAAACCTTTCTTAAAGAATATCCCATCTACAATATGCCATTTTATTTATTTCCTTTTATGGCGAATAATTTAAGCTACTATACTAAAATTTGGAATAGCGGGTCCCGAAGTTTGAGGCACCATTGCATACCACGCCCTTTCTCCATAATAAGTTAGGTTAGGTTAGATTATATTTGCCAGCTGTCAGTCCATATTGAAACCTACTGGTCCTTGGTGATATGAGATGGAGTTTCAGTTTGATTTCAACTGAAGTATTCGCCATACAGTGGGTCAACGCTTTTTGTAAACTTTAAGAGCCACTTAATATAACCTATAATTTTATTACTTCACTAGTCTTTGAACTGTAAAGATCCTAGATACCTAAGACTAGTTGTAGATAAGGTTGGACAAAGCATAGGAGGTGTTTAGACGCCATCTTATATCTATTTCTCATCGTTACTGCTGCCATTCAGCTCGCATGTCATGACTATATGTTGTGACTTCTTATTAGATCAACAACCGTGCTGCACTCTTTTCAATACCATATGAGTAAAAAACTTACGAACTTGTCGATCACTCATGTCCTTAAGGTATTTAACACGATCCCGTCTGTCAGCCCTTTCGGAATAATTATTGCGTATCGATTTTAGAGGCTTCTATACTTCTTATACTGGTTCGGTAGCCAAACGGTTGGTAATTTTGGCAATTCCATCAGCTATTTAGTTTTTCGGAACTCCTTTGACACCTGGAACCTTTTTTCTTATACCATATATGCAGGGATTTTTG
The DNA here is from genome assembly GCA_037783105.1 of Bactrocera zonata. Classification (NCBI taxonomy): domain Eukaryota; kingdom Metazoa; phylum Arthropoda; class Insecta; order Diptera; family Tephritidae; genus Bactrocera; species Bactrocera zonata. The sequence goes on from JBAWJQ010006316.1 coordinate 4,995, forward strand.
GCAGCTACTGTATCTATAAAACTGCTCCGTAATAAGTTAAATATATGATAATCTAGCCTCAAAATAGGCAAAAAATTGCTGATATCTCTTTCATTGTCCAGCTTTTGCAAGACTGAAATTTAAATATCTCGGTGGTCCTACTTCAACGAACGAAGTGAAATAGCCGGAACCGACATTAGTCGCTGTAACAAATTTGTGACGGACCAGCAGTGCTCAGCTGTGGAAATGGGATTCTTATTGGATTTTGTTGGATGGAACAATCCCTTGGTCTATACTTTATAACTTCTGTAAACCAATTAAATTCAAGATATTTCTACTTCCAGCTGGCCTTGTTTCAAAAATATTGTTCAATATACGAGTTACTTAAATGGAAAAAGTGGCCGTGTTTGTCGCATTCTCCACTTTTAACTACTGTCTAGCGAAACGTTAAAATATGCTCTGCAATGTAAATTACATACACATATCTCCCTTGGACATTTCAGGCATTGCACGAACTGGCCCCGAGTACTTGGGAAGACATATGCTGACCGCTAGAAGTGGAGTGGACATTACGAATGGGAGAACAAGGGCGAATACATAGAAAAATGCTTGACGCAAGGATGCAAACACAACAAAAGAGAAGTCCGGCAAAACCAATAAGTCAGCAAAAAAATAAATAAGCATGCAAAATAAACAACAACAACAATGTCGGAAGTAACATTTGTTTTGGAAGAGAGCTAAAACATAAAATCAACAACAGCAACTGAGTAGCTGAAGCGGACCAACTTGAGCGGCTTTGATGCCACAATTCTACGGCATTAAAAAGCAAATTTATGAGGTGACATTAATTTCGAGCATTTTTTCCGAAGTGCTACGCTCCCCGCTACGACTACTTGCGGTGGCCTCTTTGTCACTGCTGTTATTTTGTGGTTTTGCGGCATGTCAACAAAGCTAAGGGCGGACATTGCAACACAATGCAAATTGCAAAAAGTAAAAGTGTGTACGAACACACACTAATACATGTGCGAACACAGCGGACACACTTGAAAAGCGCAGAGAAAACAACAAAACAAGTGATGAATGCTGTCACACGCACTCACGCACACACACGTGCCACCCATACATGAATACACTCACACTCAGCTAATGGGTGGCAGGGGAGGAGGCGATGTGGAAATGTGTGTCAGTAGGTTTAACTGTTGGTTGAACTTCAATCCTTTCAATGCAGCAGCCACAACTTAAAAGGCTGAACGCAATACACACACACAGACGCACACACAAGTTGTTTACAAACAAATACATTTGTATGCATTTATAAGTGCTCGGGAAGGAAAAGGAAAGCACCATCTTTTGCTTGAGAAAGTAGCAGGCAAAGCGTATTTGGAGCGTAAATCGAACACAAAGCAATGCGCACATACACACACACACATAAAAACTTTTGCGCATGGACGCGGGGTGCTGAGTGAATGCCAAAGAAGTAACTGTCAGAAGTGCAGCTGATCCGTATAGAGAATGAAAATACATGCATTTGCATTAAAAGCTATTAAAAAGCCCGCTCTAATACACACATAGATTCCCAAACATACACACACATGGTGTACATATGTATGTACTTATGCAGGCATGTAGACCAAAAACATTTCTGCAAAAATTAGGAAAAATACGTTTTGTATTTGAAAGAAATGCAAAATATTCAAATACATCTGACCATACACACACACATATGTACATACAAACATGCAAGTGCCCATTTATCCAAGCATGTGTATGTATGCGTGTGGTGTGAGCGGCATTGCAGTGCATTCAAATCCTATTTGAACATTGAGCTGACATTATTCCATCACTTACGCCAAGGAGTGAAAGGCCATTTGCCGGGGGCAGGAACACCATTACTCTGTGAAATGCAGCAAATAAAGTGGGACTCACACGCCGCACGGTTTCACATTTGTTGTTCTGCTTTGGCTTTGTTTTCTCTTGTATGTGCAGTAAATTAATTGGATTCCTCGAGTGTGGCAGCAATTTGTTGCACTATATGTTTTGTGCTTTCAACGTTAACCTTTAAATATTTGCTCTTTCTTGTATGCAAGTTCGCGGCTTAGTAAGTTGCTGATATCAATACAAAAATACATATTTGACTTATTTTAAAATTAAGCGGTTGATTTATATTTCGGTTAATACGTCATGCAGTACTGAACTGGTATACAATGGATTCCTTTAACAACAACAATGGCTTACTTTAACAAGAACAATGGCTTCCTTTAAAAACATGCTTCAGTTTTTTCGACTATATCACTAATACATACCATAGTTTTGTTCACGTAACGGTTGTTTGTAACAACTAAAACTAATCGAGCTATGGGGTTTCAGGATGTTGAAAAGAAATAATTTCCGATTGTCTGTTTGTCCATCCGTCCATACGACAATTTCAGTAAAAATAGAAATTTTTTCTCGGCATTCTGACAAAGTTGAAGTCGTTATAAATAAAACAACATTAACAATATACAAAATGATATAACTAAGTTTACAAATTTCACAGGATCTATGATAATTTATGTTCAAGTGGATATCTTCCAATATTTTAAAGCTCTATCAAATAAATTTGATCAAACCATATAAGTAATTCTTGATAATGTTGAACATGGGTAAAATCTGACTATATGCACACCAGAGAACTGCAACGAGTAATAAATTTTTGCTCATAATACAGTATTGATCGGTTACTCTGTCTGATTCTGTCAGTTCGGTTCTTGTACACGAATCGAACCGTTTGTCTTCAAATCAGCGATAGAGAACAACTTTGAATCACTAGCGATCAGCTTATACCTGATTTTTTTTTGAACGTTCGCATCAGCAGAAAATACCCGAAGTGATTCATACTAATGCTTCAATGATTGAAATGATCGACAGCGTTCGGTTTGTATATCATCCCCTAAACACAGATGTACTCGTGCACTTCTGTTCTATTTCAAATACATATGTATGTTTACATACGACTACATACAAATAGTATAACAAATGTATAAACTTGTATATATGTATGTACATACTCATTTTTTACGCATCGAAAATTTGTAACATGTGCACATGTTCAAAGCAGAAATATTTTTTACCATACATGATTTAAATCAATCCAGCAGAAAATTTGAGGTACTCGTAGATTTACCAGTATATTTACTCGCAGTTTACTCGTACTTTACCCGCAGTTTTACATTGATTTAAACAATCGTCGTAACGCCATGAACTTACATGATAAAATTTGTACCGAAGCCAGCCACACCTCTTACTTGTGCCAAAGAACAGATTGTTCATGTTGCATCAAATCAGTTGACACTGGCGTGTACTCGAATTGATCAACAATGTTGTCTGTGATGAACTGAAGTGATTTGATCGTGCTTTTGGCACGAGTGTTTGTTCTGATTTAATCATACTCGTTACAGCTCTCTGATGCACACACTTTCCGTATACAAATTTTGAAAAAGATCAAAATGGGATGAAAAGCTTTAGAATAAAACTTTGCATAAATAGTGCTTGCAGTTTAAGCATCTGTCACCTGAAAACATTTTATCTTTATCATGAACACACAAATAAGTATTGCTGTGGACTGTAAATGAAATCTGCGCAGACTTTAATCTAGTCTTTGTTTGAGTTTAGATTGCAGAAATCGGAACTAATGTGGTATGTACTTACCCAAAACAAAAATATGATGGAGACAGGAATTGTACTACGCACCTTAACTATAATATACAATTTTGAGATATAAAAGAATATCAAGTAACGAGGTTAATTTGATTCATGAGTTATTGGGCTGCATGAATTCATATAAAGAAAACCTTAGTATAAAATCTTGTAAAGATCAGGAAATAAACAACCGCATTTTATTCTTATAAATTGTAAGATTACAAAGGGTGTATTTTTAGATATGTGATTTCCAAGAATAAATAAAATATTCACGATTAAATATTATGACCAATAATTCAGCCTTTTTATAGAAAAAAGAGTATACCATTATATTTAAAAATGATTTCAGACAAGTTGCCAATCGAGGGACCTAATTTTCGACTACTTCTTACAGCGGTGTTAAGCCACACGATCCTGGAGGTCATAAATTATTCTTTCCGTTGGCTTCTGTGAGATGTAGTGCCTTACTTTTTGAACCAACAGTCGTCCTCATCAACATCATCCAATTCAAACACAAAATAGTCATTAATCGTGGCTCTATAGTATTTGCCATTGACTGTAGCATTATGGCGGAACTCATTTTTGAGAAAAGATTGACTAAACAGTGATCTTTTTGATAATGTAACGACATCTCAACAATGGCTTGTAAATTATCATCACTCCAAATGCAACAATTTTGTTTATTAACGTACCCATTCAACCAAAAGTGAACCTCATCACTGAACAAAAATTCCTGGTGAAAATCGGGAACGGCACATTCACCCACCCCATTCATGTGCGACGCGCTTGACGATCGTTCGGCCGCAAACCAAGATCATTCCGTAAACTCTTCTATACAGTGTAGGGGCATAAATATAGTTGTTGGACGCTATGGTGGTTGGGCTTATTCCGGACTTATTCTATGCTCTGCAGCAGCAATGTCGTCTTCGATGTACGGTGTGTCTGAGGCAGCTCAGTATCCACTAGAGTAAAGGTGGTGCGAAATCGATCCATGCTTGCTCAAAATACAAACTCTGCTGAACGATTTTGGTAATAAATTAGCACGATTGAAAATTTGTTCCGGAGCAAGTCTGCTTATTATAAAATGGAAAATCCAAAAAAAAAAAAAAAAAAGCTTCGAAAAACCGCACTTCTAAAAAACAACCACTAAAATATTTGACTGTATTTTAAATTAAAATTTTCTCATTCAATTTTTTTAATATTTTGAAAGAAATGAGATAAACCATGCGTTAAAAATCACGCTAATATTGCCGGTCTAAATCTTAAGTAGCCACCCTACTGTACCTCATCATACTTCAAAAATTTCTGGCCCTTTGGATTTAATAATCATACATTCCATCACATACTTCCTTCACGTTTATTATGATTATTTAAGCTGTGTTTTTTTAATATTGCGGTGAAAGGATTAAATACGTTCATAAGGACACCGCGTCATTGTCGGTTTGTGTAACATTGAAAAATCGAAAAATCGCGATTGCAACGTATTGCACGCCATTTTTAATCTTGCCGCATGGAAAATGTAAAAATGTCTAAAATCAAGCGAATGGTTTTGTTGATCCAATCACCGCATGCTCATCCAGCCCAAGCGCTCAACAAATACCGGCGCGCGTCTGCTCCCCACCATCGTTTCGGTTTAATCGTTTGCGTAAACATGGCACATTCGGGATTAAAGTTGCACTCAACTGTATGAAGCGCAATTAACGTCCGTAAAAAAAGCTAAAATAACGCATGGTTGCCGATAAAAAAAAACGAAATATCAGAAAGAAGAAATGACAGGGAAAATTACAGAACCGACTTTGTACAGAAGCAACCAGTCATCAGCAGCAACAGTGTTTGAGGCGAGAGCTCATACCCACACTTATAAGGTTATCTATAGGAAGAGGGAGCGCAAATATGTATGTATGTGCATGCAATGTAGATGAGCGTATTTTGTTTCAGACATAAATTTACATACTTGCCCCTCCATGTATAGGCGAGCATTCGGATTTATGTTTTGTTGGCAAAGAAGGGAGTAAAAGGTCTAATGAAAAAGTTTTGAAAACCGCTTGCACTGAAAAGGTGTTAAGGTTGAACTGGAAAATCGAAAAAATACCAGCAAAAATAAAAATAGCAAACGCAAAACAGAAAAAAAAGTTAAAAACGTAAAAACTTTACCTTGGCCATATCAAGGGTAAACCAAGTGCGCTGTGGTGCCATTGCCACTGCTAACGCTGTTCTTGTTGCTGTTGTTACTGTAGCTGGCGTCGAGAGTATTAAAAATCAACACACGCCATTTAGCATATTGAAACTGGTAAGCTGCGAGAGGGAGTGGTGCGTGAAAAGTGGATGCACTGTTGACATGGATTCAGGGAAATTCACGAATCCTTAGAGTACATACAAGTATATAATATATGGTACATATATACATGAACATATGGTGAATGAAATATGGCTCGTTGGTGGCGCTTGGATTGGGTAAACTAGAATCTGATATATTGTCCGTGTGAATGTATAAATGCGTGCCAGTAAGTGAGTGGGTTAACTGTGCACTCACTCATGCCGAAGGTCGTTACTGGCATTTCGCGTGATTTGTTTCAAATTGTGATGTTCAGGCACACGCCTAAACATGCGCTTTTATATTTTTAAAAAGTACACAAGTTTCACTAGTATAAAGTGTGACGCATTTTTTTATTTTTTCGTATGTAAGAGTAGAATAACTTAGAAAAACCAACCGCTCTTAATTTTAAAATATTTCATTTGATTCTGCCTAAATTGTTTGAACTATTAGTTTTTGTTTTTTTCAGCAGAGAGTCAAATTTTCTTTTACATATTTCATTTTACATGCGAAGATTTTAAAAATTTCAATTTATTTCGCCTTCAAGTTCTAACATTTTGGCTATCACTGCCAAAGAAAAGCTGTTTTTAGTAAAATTTAATGCTTAACGCTCTTTGCTTTGTTTTCATTTAATTTATAGTGCTTCAGTTATAAATCCGTTAATCTTCCTTTTTATCCTTTTCATTCCAATTTTTGGTTTGCAAAATAATTGATTTATTTGTTTCTCCAATTTTTAAATTAAAAATATTTTATCGACTTTCATTCAAATTTGCCATAAAAAACTTAGTTATTAATTCCAATTTTGTGGGGATTAAAAGGAGAAATTTCTGACTTAAATTTAAAAATTATTTTTATTTTAAATTTTTATTATTTTTAAATTTTTAATTAAAATTACAAACAACATTCGGTTAGTAAAAATCATATGGCTTATTTTTATTAGATAAGTTATAGAATCTAAGCCTTGATTTGTATGATAATCTCTTCCATAGTAAAACAAGGAAAAAAGTTATTTTCGGTTGCGCCTATAGTAACTAAAATAACCGTTACAAATAAAAGATTCCATATAAGAGCTTGACTTTGATCGATCGCTTTTTATGGCAGATATATTCTATAGTTAACCGATCTGAACAATTTCCTTTCATATTGTACCGTTAGTATGGTAAATAATCAGTGCCGAAATTCATGACAACGAATTTCATGACAATTTCTTTACAGATAAAAAAGGTTTTCATAAGAACTTGATCATTATCCATGAGTTTGTACGAGAAGTTTCTCGAGGCAAAAAAGTATTGCGCAAAATTTCAGATAGATTACTCAAAAATTGAGGGACAGATGGGTAGACTTACATGACTAAATCAACTCAGTTCGTCATGCTGTTTATTCATGTACAGTATGTCCCACAAATCTTTTCATGTGACAACATTTCACAAACAAAAATATTCAAAGTGAATTGTGAAAGTAACTCACATATTTATTTCGAATTTTTTATAACATAATAATTTCCATTCTATTGTTTATTATTTCTGAACCGAAAATTATTACATTTTTAAAGTATATTGGAAGAAAAAATCAAAAAAATAGAAAATATCTTATATGTATATTCGATACTGTCTCGAAATTTCACCACTATTAAAATTAAAAACCACCTGTAGCGTCTACTATATATTAGGATGCTTTTGTTTGTAGGGCAGCTTTTTGCCACTTTTTTTCAAATGTGCCCATTAGTTTTTTATAGGATTGTCGTCTGGGCTTTGCATATGAGTATCTAGCCTTTTGGACAATTATATAGCAAAAAAAGTTCTGCATGTGTAAGACTTGTTCTTGGAATCGTTGTCTTGATATAATTTTTAATTCAATTTGTTGAGATTTTTTGGATTCGCTTTTCCAAAGTATCACACTTCTTTTTATATTGTTACGTTATTGTTACTGTATTGTCATATTATCTTCAATAATTTTGATTTCACCAACACTATTGCTACAAATATAACCCCATGCCATTACACTCAGCTGTTAGCGGCTTTCTCCAAAACTCTTTGAGATCCATCGGGGTAGCATAGCATTATTTTTGTCTCATTACAAAACACTACATCATCCCAGTATTCCATTAGATGTGAAATGTGAGTTAGAGCAAAAGAAAGTCGTTTTTCATATGTAGTTTGCGAGAGTTATGGCGTTTTTCTTGCACGTCTTGAATAATATTTGAGTTTTAAAAGAACTCTTCGTACGGTTTCATGACCTAATTACACAATATTGCGTTCCTTCAAATCTGCAGCTAACATCCTAAGGCTGCACTGTGGTTCATTGTCAATTTGTTTTATTATTAACCTTTCTATCCTTAATGTAACATTTCTTGGCCTGTCACTGGGCTGTTTTAGCCCTAATTCTCAGATTTTCTTTTTCTGCGCGATATACATATGATACCGACCTAACATAGAGAGAAAACATTTTACCCAATTCTTTTGCTGATTTACTACATGAATTACGCGAAACTAAATTATGTATCAACTCTAAGAGCAGCGATAATGAAACAGAGTACAAAAACATGGCGCAATTTAAACTTATACATATATAATTATGAGATCTACTATACAAGTATATTTTATAGGGTCTCCAACGTATTTCCTGAGTATTACTTTGTGCCAGACTGGACATACTCTGTTCAGTATAAAACAACAGTGAAATCGTGGTAGCCAGGGCATGGATTTACTATGGTTAGGTCTTATATTGATCATTGACTTTTCTGCATATCTTTTGTAAGGAAACAACTGAAACAATATTTGTTTATAAGGAAAAAGCAATATTTTATATACGAGGTCTCCACAATTTGCACCTGATGGATGAATTTTTTTCTGTTAAAATTGCTGTATATCCACGTCAGATTTTCAAAGAGTCCGAAATGAATATAGTTTTCTATTAAATTGAATTATATAGAAAATAGTTAATACGACTTTAAAAAGGTATCGACAAACTCTTTTATATCGAATTCAACTGGAGTCTTATGTTGTTTTTAGACGCAGAGAAGAGAGATTTGGTTAATCGAACACGTCTGTTGGTCTTTCACCGCCCCAAAAAGTATTTATATGCTATGGTAAGAAATCTCTACATTCTCACAAACATTTTGTTCTTTTAAGCAAAATCTGCACATACAAAGGATCAATTTGAACCATACAACATGTCACTCATTCTGATAAATTTGAACCTTTTCACGCTTATTGTTTTATTAATCAAAAGGCCACAAACTAATATTAACAATCATTTTATATTCCCCATAATTTAGGTTGGAGATGGCCTATCAGTTAACAGTTAGCGTCCTTAAATAGGCTCATGATGAGCGCGTATGTGAGTGTTGCACAAACTACAAACGGCACATGCAACTGACAGAGCTCAAATAGCCAATTGTGTAGCTGTCAAATGAGATATCTACGTTTTACTTTTAAGTGATTTGACACTCGTGTTTGACACTTGATTAATCTCTTCCTAAAATGAGGTGGGTGAAATTTAAAAGATAACTAAGCGTGTTAGGCATGTCAACCTGATAATTTGAGAGTTTCATAATCAAGGTTAAATTGCTTGTAGAAACACCTGTTCAATCAAACATTTTCTAAAGTGCCAATCAAGCTGTTGAGCTTTGGAAGTTGTCAGACATCAAAAGCTAAATAATATAAACATTTCATGACGTTTAGTAATATAAAATTTGAAGAGGGTTTCCAAGCATTGATTTGATTACCAAATTTACCCATACTCGTATGCCCTTTCACATGGTAAAATTAGTTTTGTTATAATGTCACTATACTTATTAGATGTGATATTTGACATTTCGGGACTTTTACATTACTTCTTAGTAAATACTGTACATATCTAGAAAATACATGTACGAGGTGTGTTCACTAAATAAAAGGATTTTTAAAATGAGCATTTCGTGAGATTGCTTTTGGTCAAGTTTTTTATTCTATTGACATACACACCTCTAAAATATGATAAAATTTTTAGCTGTATTCATTACTTCCTTTGTCTGTAATAGAAGCTAATCATGGTGATTATCATTTTAAGGGATATAGGGCCACAGCGAGTTATTTAATCATTTATTGACAGAACTAATGAAACATTTATCAAGTTTAAGTCTCAAGCTGATGAAAAATTGTTTTTTTATTAGTTTTGCTGTCTATAATAAACATATCATTCGATCTTTCTTTTATCGTCTTTTATAGCACGTCGCACAATGGGTAATCGGCGGCAAAAATATGTAATTTTTAACTATCTAATTTTAACAAAATCTCATTCCAGTAGTCTTTCTAGACAATGAATATAGTTTAATTTATCACTTATTTGCGAATTGCCATTTCACTGACATAACAACGTATTTTTAAAGTCAAATAAACAAAAAAATCTCTTGAAAATTGTGAAAAATATTGAGAAATATATGAGTACAGAAGTAAGGGATTTCGACGTTTTATGCAATAAGAAGTGACTTTAAAGTGTAGCCTAATATATATTATAATATATTATAAAATAATTATTTTCATTTCATAGGCCTAATTCATGTCAATTTTGACAAAGTTTTAAAATAAAACCATTTTTTAAACACTTTTACATAAAAATTATAGATTTGACAATTAGCTACATGTACCTACATGGTCTAGTTAGTCCTAATATTTGATGTACACTTTAAGGAATATGATAACGAAAAAAAAAACTGCGCATATGTGCGGATACGTGCGGATAAGGATCAAAGATAGCTATAACCTTGTCTGTTGGAATTTTTTTTTTCGTTGTTTTGTTTTTTTTTTTTTTATTGTTCGGTTTGTTGCTTTGTTGTTATTTTTTGGAGTTGTCTCTCGTTATACAACAACAACAAAATACTAGTTTAGATGCCTTATATTATTTGAACTAATTACACAGTACAACAGCTAATCTGGGGGTGAGAAATTCCAGGTCGGGGTGATGGTACTAGGTCAGTATAGTAAAACCCTCAAAGGGTTTGGTGTTCGTATGTGTCGTATGTGATACCGAGAGAAGTGCAAACGGGTGAAAAAAAATTAACAAAACACGAAATTTTGAAATGGCAAAAGAAATAAAATATTGTGATATTGCAGAAATTTAAAATAATATTAAATACAATCAATAGTCAAGCAGCAATAGATCCTCAAAAATTTGAAATTTATTGCATGAAAACTGCGAGGTTATATGTCAGCCTTTATGAATTTTACTATATGCCAATGACGATACATAAAGTAAAGATTACAAGAAATATAGGCTTAATCATTCTAGAAAATGCGACAGAATTTCTACAAATCAAGATGTAATGCACTTGCTTTTAGCTTCATCACCTTTGTGCCAAATTTCACTCTAATATCTTTATTTATGGCTTAGTTATGGCACTTTATAGGATTTCGGTTTCCGCCATTTTGTGGGCGTGGCAGTGGGGCGATTTTGCCCATCTTCGAACTTAACCTTCTTATGGAGCCAAGAAATACGTGTACCAAGTTTTATCACGATATCTCAATTTTTACTCAAGTTACAGCTTGCACAGACGGACGGACGGACAGACAGACATCCGGATTTCAATTCTACTCGTCACCCTGATCACTTTGGTATATATAACCCTATATCTGACACTTTTAGTTTTAGGACTTACAAACAACCGTTATGTGAACAAAACTATAATACTCTCTTTAGCAACTTTGTTGCGAGAGTATAAAAATGAACTGCGGATACGTGCGGATAAGGATCAAAGATAGCTATGAACGGTTGTTGTGACAACGGACGCAATTGTTTAATTTATTGCGCGTCTTCACATATTGATAATTTAAAGAAGCGTTTGTGTAATTTCGAAATTCGTTGTTTAATAAAAATCTAACAGTTTATAACAAGTGTTATTTGTATAAATATATATTGCAAATAATATTTGCAAAATGTCATTCGTTTCAATAAGTAATCGACAGCTTACTGAAGAATTTATTCGTTGCGGGCGAAAAAGTGATATGTTGACGCAGTTTTTGAGGGATAAATTCCCTTCTTTTAGTGAAGATAAGGTGAAGTTGATTTTAGAACAAATTAAAAAAAGGTACATAACTTCATTCAATTCAAAATGGAACCAGTGCCAGAGGAAAAAAAACCTACTATTTAAAAAATCATTCTGTATGGCTGGATAAGAATTTTACTATCGAGATGGTTGATAAATTATTACCCGGGACTTCAAATAAACGTAGTTTAATTGCTGGACGACCGGTAAAGAAATTTGAAGACTGTAGTCAACGGGCTAAACGTTACAAGGTCCAACAACTTCGAGATACGTACTCTCAAGAAGAATTAAAGGCCGCGGCTGGATCAGCAGCTATTAAGAAGACAAACTTAGATTCTCAAAAAGCGTTGGCGATGTTAGTTGATGCACAGTTATCAAAGCATCAGTATGAAGTTGTTCGAAATGTGCTTAAAGATTTCGGATGTGATGTGTTGCCACCGTATTATAGAGTTCGGGAGGAAAAAAGCATTGTTACCCGGAAAATATTACTATTACACCAATATCTGCACAAGTTGATTTGCAAAGTTTACTTGATCACACAGCTAAAAGAATTATTTTGGCCGCCGGGAACTTCACAAATCTAGCTCATGTTCCAGAAATAATGACTCTAACATCGAAATGGGGTTGTGACGGTTCGTCAAATCAAAGTCAATACAACCAGTTCATACCTAACGAATTTGATGGTATATCTGATGCAAATTTATTTATGGTATCTATGGTGCCTTTAGTGCTTAAAACTATAGACAAAACAGACACGTTATGGAAGAACTTTAGACCTTCTTCCACAAAGTTTTGTCGGCCGATTCAATTTGAATATGCCAAGGAAACCGCAAACCATACCAAAGAAATTGTCGAAAAGATGCAGGAAACCATAAGCAACATATTGCCAACATTTGTGACTATAAAGGACAAGGTTATTGAAATACGTCACAATCTTTTATTTACCATGATAGACACAAAAATAGCTCAAGCAGCAACTGGTTGTAAAGCATCATCTGTCTGTTACATATGTAATGCAAGCCCTAAAGAAATGAACAACCTAGAATCCGTCGTCAAAAAATCATGCAATCAGGAAGCAGTTAAGTTGGGAATTTCTCCCTTACATGCTAGAATAAAAACAATGGAATTTATTTTACATATTGGGTATAATTTAACTTTTAAAAGGTGGTCTACTAATGCGGAAACCAAGCCACTTAAAGAAGAAAACAAGAAAAGGATTCAGACAGAATTACGCCAAAGATTGGGTATTAGGGTTGACCATGTTCAACAGGGTTTAGGCACAACAAATACTGGAAATACGTCTAGAAAATTTTTTAAAAATCCCGAGGTAGTTTCAGAGGTAACTGGGGTTGACCTGGAATTAATCAAACGACTGGCTACAATACTTGAAGTAATTACTTGTGGTGAGAGCATAGACCCAGTAAAATATGGAAAGTATGCTTTAGATACGGCTAGACTATTTGTTGGGACGTATAACTGGTATTATATGCCAGTGACAATACATAAGATGCTGGTACATGGCGAAAGCATAATTAGAAGTTCTTTTCTCCCTATCGGTAATCTTTCTGAAGAGGCGCAGGAGGCTCGTAACAAGGATTATAGAAACTATCGCCTTCGTTACGCAAGGAAATGCAGTCGAACTTCAACTAATGAAGATATTTTAAAGAGACTCTTAGTTACTTCTGATCCACTTTTATCAAGTGTAAGAGTTACAACTGTAATAAAACACATAGATCTATTAGAAGATGCAAAAGGACTACTTTTAAATTAAATCTCAAACTTAGTAAATGAGAACGTATTTATAATCTTAATTTTTTTTTTTTTTTTAATTTAATTTTTTTTATTTGCTTTATTTTTTCTGGACAAGCTTATATTTACAAAATATTACACTGTAGAAAATTTCGTTACTGTAGGATGATTTTTGATTTTTGTGTTATATGGGAGGTGGGCGTGGTTGTGGGCGGATTTTAACAAAATTTTTTTTTTAATCTAATTTGGCAATATGAGAGATGTGTGCCAAATTTCAAAGCCCTACCTCGATTCCTTCTATTTTTTGCCGCGGCTTGTATGAAGCGGCCCCACTGTGCGTCGCGGCAAGACACAGCATCCACAATTACTGTCTTAGAACTATACAAAAAAAGGAATTAACAGGAGAAGGCCTACAGATCTACAGAAAATTTAAAAATATTAATGCCCCAAAACTTCTTGATATTTGAGCGGAAAAGTTTAATTTTCAGCCAATAATTAAAGCGGTAATAACAAATATTTTGAATCAGTCGAAGTATTCCTGAATACTTTTATGCAAAATTCAATTCTAAAGATCATCTCGAAATTTGAAGACGATCGGATAAAAATTGTTAAAGTCATTTGTATCGCCAATTGGATAAAAGTAATTTTACGAAAAACCCGTTGAAAGTTTCATATCGGATTTCTCAATAAGAGCGCTACAAAAATGTGGTAAAATGGTTTGTAATAACCATGAAATTCTTTATGCCTGTGAAAGACATTCGATTCCAAAGATGGAACTCGATTTCTTTTGCATGGCCACCACGGGCAAGCTTGCAGAAATCCAGACGCTGAAGCCAATTTTTGACGGATTTCAAGTATAAATCGGCCGATACTGATGTAATTTCACGTTCGACATTCGTACGAAGCTCAGCAATCGTCTCTGTCTTGTTGACATAGACCATAGACTAGACTTAGTGCCACAGGAAAAAGTATAACGGCGTTAAATCGTACCATCCAATTCGGGCCGATCTTGATAATGACGGTAGAAGTACTGTCCAATGACGCCGTCGTCCCATAAACCGCACCAAATTGTAATTTTTTCGGGATGCAATGGTGACTCATGGAGTACGTGTGTATTGCTATCTGACCAGAAATGAGCCTCATCGCTGAAGATGATTTCCGATGAAAATCCGGATTATTTTCAAGTTGTTGTTCAGCCCTGTTCACGAACAAACGATGATTGTGGTGGTCAAGCGGCTACAGTTCTTACGTCAATTTAATATTGGAAAGATGTAGGCCGAAATCTTTTCGCAAAATTAGCGACGTCACAGAGATCCTCAACGCTTGAGAACGACGTATGTCTGTGGATTAAAATTTTTGCGCAAGACGCTCAACTGTTCATCTGACAGCAACTGCGTGTCAAGAAAATGACGGGAATTTTTAAATAAAACAAAAACTTTCAATCATCATCCAAATTTATTTTATCGCCTTCACCTTCAGGGATGGCCCTCAGCTCTCGCGTCGAAATTGTTTTGATGTCTTCAATTGAGTCGAAGCGTGTTCCCCGAAGTAGATATTTCATTGTGGATAAAGGTGAAAGTCACAGGATATCTGGTGAATACGGTGCTTTTTCAATGATATTTGTTGAATGTTTGGCCAAAATCTGACACAAATACGTTGATTTAAATTTTAAAATTCGACAAACACTACTGTTTGACAGATCGCACTAATTTTTGGCATTATAACTATAGACAGTTGTGACAATTTAGGAAGAAAAATTTACGTGGCTTCCCTTTAAGAGAGAGATGAGAGGGGAAATGGAGAATTCCCTTTCTTGACAGGGTGTATAACGACTATAAATTGGACGTAGCGCTAATTTCGATTCGTTGTTGGATCTTTTCATGATGAAATGGCAAATCTTACTGAAGAGAAATGTCAAAAGCGCGGGAAAAATATGGCGTCGTTTGCTGTCCCTATCGTTTTATTTTTATGGCGCCTCTATGGAAAGATTCGTTATATAATATTTAACTGGACCGGAAGTGGGCTTACTGTATGCGCTTAAAGTGGTTCATGTGCTTAATCTCGAATGGGGACTGTTTTGAAGGCGACAACATTAAAGTGAGCAAATGAGTTGCTCTTTTTTTTTGTATAAAAAATACGAAAACTTCCGTTATTTTTTTACATAACTCGTATCACAATGATCGGGGTGATGCGAAAATTTTATTCCTGAAAGGCGGCATAACTTATCTATATCTCTCTAAGCCTGCCTTCCATTTGACAATATATCCCATTACCTAATTTATGTAGCGTATATAAATCTCTATGTATGTTATTTTGAAAAAATTATACGTAAATACTTAATTTCCCAAATATATTACTTTTACCTCCCAAATATCATTCACATCGATAAGAGCGCAAAATATCTGAATAAATTTAACGGCAATATTTAGCTAGCCGTGATATGATTTGATCCCAAAATTGCATAACACCAGTACGAGGTGTGTTCAAAAAGTATTGCAAATCGTAACAGGCAGTTTTCTTCGATTGCAGAAGCATGGTGCATCATGAGTTCTTGCCATAGGGAATATTACCTGCGAGTTATGCGCAATTTGCGCGAAGCAATCCGCCAGAAACGCCCGGATTTGTGGAAGAACAAAAATTGGCTTTTGCACCACGATAACGCCCCTGCTCACACACATCGTTGCTTGTGCGCGACTTTTTGGCCAAAAACAACACACTAATGATGCCGCAGCCACCGTATTCCCAGATCTGGCCCCCTGTGACTTTTTCTTGTTCCCTAAACTGAAGAGGCCCATGAAAGGACGACGTTACGCTTCTCTTGACGAGATAAAGACGGCATCGAAGGAGGAAAATGATTTTTGAAGTGCTTCGAAGATTGCAAAAACCGTTGGCACAAGTGCATATTATCTCATGGGGATTACTTTGAAGGGGACAAAATTGATATTCATGAATAAATAATTAATTTTTGAAAAAACACAAAATTCGCGATACGTTTTGAACACACCTCGTAGTTCACTCACTATTAATGCTGAGAGTACATACAGGTAAAGCTATGTGTGTCAAAATATATTTTTATATACGAGTACATATAATACAAAAAGTGGAAACAGTGTAAAATCTGGAAATTTAGAAAAAAAATTTCCTGAGGCCGCCATTTTGTTAACTTTTGACAAAAAAAAATCCGTCGATCAGGCTCAGGATTATCTATTTATAAAACTAATTTTTTTTGTCCGATTGATTTTAGATGAATCTCCAAGGACTTAGAGCTGTCACCGCAAGTACTTTTTTTGGAACTGCGTCAACACAAACAACTATAACTTTTTAAATTTTTTTTTTTTTTGAAATTTTCGTGACTTCAAGTCAACACATTCTATAATAATGCCATATTACTACTTTTGTAAAACAAATTTTAAAGCAAAAAAAAAAAATACTGAAAATTCTAATTTTTTCGTGCCTCTGCCTTAAGTCATAGTTCCCAAGTGTTGATTTACATATTGTTCAATACTACATACTTTACGTAAAAATATAGTATTGCGACTTAAATGTACTCAAATTATTATGCTTCTTTCTCCAATGAAATTGTCTTACATATGATAATTAATTTAGGAAATAATCTATATTTCATAATTATCTGATATACTGACTGCATAAATACTATCTGCCTATCTCCTCAATTTACGCATTTTCTTACATTTTAAAATAATACAAAGTTATAAAAGCAAACGAGGCGCCGCAGAGAGATATAGAGTGGCCTAATTAATAGATAAAGTATCGGTTTGCCACCTTTTACTTTCAAAATGAAGGAAATTTTAATACAATACATTTTCAACCGTACCACGATATTATCAATTTCAATTATACGACCTGAGCTCAAAGTTCAAATGAAATGAACAAATAACAAGGCGCAAATTAACCGCCCGCCCAATTAGCTTACTCTCTTCCTATATGGTAGTTATGAACTAACTAATAATGGAGACCAAAAATCTCAATTGAGCAATAAGCACAAAGCCAAAGTACTACAATTGCAATTTTTGGCCCCCAACGATTTTATGCCCTGCCTGGCTCATCGATTAAGGGCACAAAGATAAATTACAAATACCTAAGAAACACAAGCAAGCACGCGTCACTTGAAATGTGCCCTGGTAGCATACACGCACACAAGCCTGTACCCTGCGCGCATTCGAACACCTCAAGGGTGTGAGATAAGATTAATTGTTTGCGTGCCGCAAAGGTGTCTATGGAGCTAATTAAATTTCGTGCGGCTGTGTGTGTGCGGTACTTGAGTGCGCACAAATTAAGTTGTGAATGGCATTGTGAAAATTTTTGCTCGAACAAACTTGCTCAAATGTTCCTGCGTATATTCTTGATAAATGATGGACAGAAGGTAATTGAAATTGTTTCAAAATTTAAAAAGTTAACAAAGTGAAGCCAAATTATGCAGCAATACTGGTATGAGAAGTTTAAGGTGTCACTTTAAATGTTTTAAGATATTGACTTCAGTGAGGAAATTTAATTGCTATAAAATTTTTAAGAATTTTATTTATGATATTTTAGAGAAATTGCGTTTTTGGTTGTGTTCTTTGTGTAATTATCATTTGCAATACTATATTTTAAACTAAAAATTGTCAACTTATTACAGAGAAAATATTTCTCACTAAAAATACAATTTTTATCTTTCCTCATTGCCATAATTATGGGTTCTGAGAAAAAAGTTTTTCAGTTATATTTTCTCATTTTACTTCAGAAAAGAATTATATGTGCATACATATTTTGTATTGTAATTTTTTCCCCTAAATGTTTACTTATTTTTACAGTAAATTGTTGTTATAACGTAGGGTTGCTTTTTACTGCTAATCGATTCGTTCTTCTTATTTTATTCGTGGTAACTTTTATAGTTATTTCTTTTGAATTAGTAGAAATTGTTTACAAGTGCACCAAAGCATTAGTGGATTGTTATTTTTAGAGGAGTTTCTAGAATTAAGTGCAAATAATAAATATCTGTGGACCTAGAAGTTTGTAAATAATTAAAAAAAAATTAAGAGCAAGCAAATAGTTTGGGATTTTGAATGTGAGCGCCAGGATAAGCACTAGGAACGCACACTTTGAGGCACTTAAAATAAATCAAATTCTGACAGTTGTAAACAAACTTTTTGAAGTGGGTGTTTTAAAAATTTTCAAAAGTATTAGGAAGTAATTTGGGGAGTTTACTTTATGACGAAGACAACTTTTTTCATGAAGTCATTAAAAACTTGCCTCTAACATAATTGCGACTGAGTTTTTAATACAACAGATTCCGGTTTTGTCCGATTTTACTTCCAGCAACTTTTTTCCGTTTTCGAAACTGCAAGATCTTCTTTGAGGATCGCAGTATGAGTCCAATGACTCGCGTCATAAACAAACATATGGGAAGCACATATTAACATACGAACATTAAAAGGTGTATTCTTACCTAGGAAATATTTGTCAATTCTTTGCGTTAATCAAAACATAACGAAATAGTTCTAAATAATGTACAACTCCCAATTTTTGTTTCTGTTGCGCCCGGAAATTGGAATTAAATTCCCCCGACAAATGATAATTCAAAAAAGATATTTTGTTAAATTAGTATGACTATTTTTAATTACTACTTGTATGCCAAATATGAGCCGCTTAACCCTTAAATGCCTAGCTGCTCTTCCCGGTTCTTCATGGTTCTTCAATGGATCAGTTAAGTTTTATTTCATAATGATGTAATATTTAAAAATGCATGTTCAATCATGACAATTTTACAAAAGTAGCCGTAGGTTCCTGTATGATACGCCAGGCATTTAGGGGTTAAGTCGGTATCCCTGAGTAATGCGTTGCGATTTTAATAAAATTTAATAAAATAATTAAAAAAAAAAAATGAATGAAAATATCGAACAAATAGTTTTGCTCAAATTTCGTATTTTTAACAAAATTTCGTATGCGGAATTGTTGCGAATGTTGAAAACAGCTTGACCTGATTCAATTTTATCAAAAACATAAGCTTAGGTGTGGTACGAAGCCCTCAAAAACGGTTGATTGAAGACATGCCTCGTTCTAGACGACCTTCGACCTCTTCAACCGATGAAAATATTAAAAAAGTGAAGGATATGGTGTTTGAAGCTGATGTTTTTTTTAAGAGTACCGTAAACTGGTCTATTTGAACATGCGTGATCATGAAAATTCAGATCTCACATTCATGGAGATCATTATAACTGCCGATGAGACATGGTTTAAGAGCTT
The DNA here is from genome assembly GCA_037783105.1 of Bactrocera zonata. Lineage (NCBI taxonomy): Eukaryota > Metazoa > Arthropoda > Insecta > Diptera > Tephritidae > Bactrocera > Bactrocera zonata. The sequence continues at coordinate 24,983 of JBAWJQ010006316.1, forward strand.
GACAAGTCAATAATCATCTGGTCCGTTTTCAATTCACTGAATGAGGTCATACCAAAAAAGTGCTTATTAAATGCATTTCGAGGACTAGAAAAATCGTAGGCATAAGCATATTAAATCTTGTGATATAAACCATAAAGCCACAAGTAAGTCTTATGTGGGTATAGTCGTATTGTTTCAAATAGAAATAGTTCTTAAAATCACCGTCGCCTATAGTGGTTCTCTTGAAAAAAGTGATTTCGAATATTGACCAACAAACAGCCATTTTGTAAGGACATCCAATATGAAAAAGAGCAGAATTATTTACCTGTTTTCTTACTCTGAAAATAAATTGTCGGTTGTCATCGCTTCGTAGAACTTAATTTCTTCCGAAATTTCGAACTCTAATTATTTAATAATTAATTAAGTTATTATAATAAATTTGTGTTCATATGCGAAATATATGTATTTAGTTTTAGTTTCCGTTCATAAAGGCTTTATTTCAATACGAAAATAGCATTTGTTGTAACGAACCTCAAAAGAACTTTTCTGAAATAGAGCAAGCAACAAAATATTTTTACTTTTAAATTGCATTCACAGCTTCACAAGCAGTAGCAGCAAGGAATTGCATAACATACATAACATACACATATAACATAACACAATTTGTTTTCCCTTGCATTAGAGTTGAAAAATTCACAAATTCAATAATATTCCAAAAAGTAATTTGCTATTTCGCCATGTTTCGACATAAAGCAGGTCAGCTGCCACCACCGGTGCACTGCTGCGATGAAGGCAACGGAACTGAGCAAGTAATAACAGCAGGAATTCCGCAAGTGTGAACGGCTTCCATTGGCAGTGTCTGCAGAAATTCAGATCATAACTGCGCTGATTAATATTTCGGCGCGCTCTAGTTGATGCAAAAAATATCGCCATAAAATTTGCATATTTCCGTCTGTCATTTAAAGCTACAAATATTCGTATATACTTATATATATTAATTCGAAGCTATTTGGCAGCCTTATTTCGACATGCGGCCGCAATATGTGCTTAAGCGCCCTAAAGTATGTTTACATTTTATCGCGCTCATCTATTAGATTTCTCGTTTTAGATGCTGCAGCTTTAGATTCGCTTTGCAAATGAAGCAACAATCATAAAATTCTTGCATGCCCACACCCCAGCCGCTGTCCCTCACCACGCCACGACAGATCTCACTTCAGCCCCTACCGCCACCGTTTGGGACGCTGTCAGTGACACCAACGTTAGCGGTTATTACAAATGTGAGTGTTTTCATATTAGTATTTACAGTAGTCCGGGTTATTGCTTTTGTTGGCATTTGTGGCTCGATTTGCTACGCTTTTTGTCGTAATTTGTTAGAGTCGTTGTAGATTTAAGCGCCACATTTCATACTCAGTCACAAGAACACACACACAAGTGCACACGCTTGTACTCTTCATATATACAGCAATAAACTTGAGTGTTGGTCTAACCGAATTTGCATGAACGCCACATTTGTTCGCTGCTATGCGCGTAGTTTCCTACTAATTTTTACATGCACGTATGCACAGTGTAAGCGTGTAGAGGATAGTTAGATGCATACTTGTGTGGTGTTATGTGTGTAAGCTCCATTTGGCCACCTCCTTTGACTGTGCTACTGAAATTTGTTGGCGCAAATTTTGCGGCATTTTATTACATTTATTTCTGTGTGCGTGTGCGTGTGTGTGTGATAGTCCATTTTCTGTCCTTTTATTTCTGCTTCTGTTGCGGTCGTTGTTTTTGTTTGTTATGCAAAAATTATGAAAACACGCAAACATTTCTAGATTTATTACAATGCATATTTTTCGCGCAGCTTCTACAAAAGAGTCTATGTAGATTTTTTATAGCTTTTTAGATGATAACAAACTCAGATATATGACAATATTTGCGCAGAATTTTTAATATTCAGCTGAAGTATAAAACACTAAAGAGTCCAATGAATATTAAAAATAAATATGTATGTATTCGTACGCGCAGGGCGCAGGGTGAATTTCATATTATTTATTTGTGTTCTTAAAACATGGCGTAACGAAACGCTCGTGTATTCTGAGCAATTTGTTTGTTTTTTTTGTTTTTGAGTAGAGCTTTTGTAACAATAGAGTACAATTAAAATTTCAGTTTCTGCTTATCAAAAAATTGTGCTTAGCTTCGTGACGCAAGAGAAGTAGTTGTAATTAAAAAATATTTAGCGAAAATTACGCTCGAAACTGGTCTACATTCAACGAATACTTTGACTCAAAATAATACAATATTTCTACTGAATATGAAGCCATAACAACAACAAACGAATGTGATTTATTAAAAAATTTTTATATCGTTATCGGGAGCCATCGCTAACCAGATGGAAATGCTTGCGTGCTGTAATCATTTTATATATTTTTCTTAAAAAATATATGCTTATTTTTAAGTGATGTTGTTGAGACGCGAACAGAGCCAAGTGAGCATTCCTGATTGGAGACCTTGCAGCAACCGTCTTCATATCATAAGCTCAAACGAATCGGGTCCTAAGTTAAGGATTTTTCCTTTTTTTTAGAAATTTAATTGTTTTCGTCGTTTTTTTGTTTTGCCATAAGTCAGAATTTTCTTAAAAAAAACTGCAAGAAAAAGTTTTTAATTTTCCGCCACAAAAATAATCATAAATTCGAAATTTCATTTCTTTTAAAAACCAAAAAGGTTCAGCCATGTCAAAAAGTTACACCAAACAACCTATATATTCTATTCCAAAAGTCTTAAACAGCTAAAAATATATTTTTTATTTCTATAAGGGTAATAGCAAAACATAAACAGTAAGAAAATAATTAATCAACGAGAATCAAGAGAAAATCATTAAGTATATTTGTAAAGAGAAGCTTAAAACTTGCAGCCTTAATTTTTGAAAACTCTTTACTTTCAAACTTTTCGTTGAAAACATATACACATACATGAAATATGCTTTAGTTTGTAATTTTTTGTAATATTTTTAATCATTCCGGAGAGCTTTCGATTCTCTTAAATTACAGTAGAAAAATATACGAACACTGGCTGTGATAACTTCTTTGAACGCTTTTGTCTCTCAAAGCACTACCTTAAAAGCTGACGCTTTAGAGCTTTGAAAACAGTTAACTTAATTTTACTTGAGTATACTAATACGCCAACAGTAGGCTCTCTTGATTGTGGACTGTAAGTTAGTAAGCTTTATATATGTGTTAAGTAAAAGCCGGAACTGTTAAAAATACTCAGATAGTTTGGTTATAAAAGCAATATAACAGTTGGAACACGATACCACACTATAATTTCCCATAAGTTTGACTAGCTGACGCTTCTAATACCTGGATTACAGCCTAAGTATATGTACAAAAGCTAATCATATTATACCACGATAAATACTATAAAGCTCTGTAACTCCATAAAACAAATGTATAAATATAAAAAATTATAGCTCCTCTGCATAACTTTTATTCATTGAACTAAAAGGAAAGGAAAGCAGGTTAACTTTTTATGGGAATGTAGCCGCCTTATAGTTTTGCAGGGTTGAACTTTATCATAACAGCCGATGAGCTTTATTATAACATTTAAAGCTTAATAATTATATTTTAAAAATAAATAATTTAGTTCATATTTTTGAATCATATAAAATCCAATATAATTGGAGATTTCGCCATAATTAGGGTGAAATAAAACTAGGAGTTCAATGGATATAAAACAAACTAATATAAATTACTATAATAAAATATACGAAGCAAAGACTCTTTTGCATAAAATTATGCTTATTCGGTTTTATGGCGAATCTAATAGAAATATTATCAAATATTAATGTTTTATGGTATGTTTGGCATATTTTGTATAGCTATATTTCAGTATAAAATCAATCTATATATATAATACCGTTTAATATTGCAATAAAACAAAGAACATTCTTGAAAGATATGTTGAGTATAAAAAAGATTATTTTTATTAGCCGAAATTGTCAACGGATCGAAAACATTTTTGCTAGTAGTATGCCAGATATCTCAATGAAGCGAACTCATACAAATAATTACATACAGATTTCAGGAGGCTAGGACTAAAACCAATATGAAACAAACAGGAAAAAATATTCATTTCAGCTGCCTCATCCACAGTTGCGTTATATATAGCATAAAAGTGTATAAAAACATCTTTATACTGATTTTTATATATCAGTTTGAATGACAGCTGTATACTACAGTGGTCCGATCTGAGCATTATGTTCGGGGATTTTAGCAATGCCTTCTTTTCTAATCTATGCCAAACATGTTCACAAAAAAAATTTTCCATATACAAACTGTATTTAGTTCAGTTAGCTAAGTGCTTTCGTAGTCCGATCTAAACAATTTGTTCGGAGATTACGGCGATGCTGGATAATAAGCAATTTCGAATTTTATGCGAAGATCTTGGCAAATAAAATGGTTGTCAATACATACAAGGGCAGAAGTTTGATGGCTATCCAATGGCGGCGGTTTCCAAAGATGAGCAGTTTCTTGAGAAGAAATGGACGTGAGGAAAATTTCAGAGCTGAGGGATACGGCTAAATCAGCTTGTCATGCAGATCATATATGTACGCAGATATTAGGGTGGGTCAAATTTAGCGTAAGTATTAATGATATTCATTTTAACTTCGAACCCTTTTTGTAGAAACTAAAATTTCCTACAAGTTTGTTCTATACATTTTTTCAATACCTCTTGTCATTTACGAGACATATTAAAAAAAAAAACGAATTTTGTGGAAAAGTCTGGTTTAGAGCCCCGTACTACCTTGCGGGGTGAAAGTTACGACTTTGCTGCACTGGACACTTTTGTACAGTGAACAATTCTAAGAAATATGCGTCTAAAGTCAAAGTGATGCCATAAAATACCTCTGATCTGTAGGAATTTAAAGATAAAAAATCAAGATTGTAGTGTATTTTCAATGGAAAATTTTTACATTAAGGGCTAAAATTTTCAGGAAATATTTTTTAGGGTATTTCCAAGGAAAATTCGTGACGGGATTGAAAAAAATTAATAGTTAAAAAAATAAAAAAAAACCTAATGTGCTCTCTATGTCTACATAATTGACGAAATAAAGACTTTAAAGGCTTAGTAATTTATTATATATGTGTATTAATCCTGTACAACTTCGTATACTTTTGTAATGCTCTTGAACGTTGTGTGCAATGTTCTTTATTATTTTCGTATTATAATTGGTGTTTCGAACAATACTTATTTTTAGATTTAGCAATGACAACGTCGGTGATCCTATCAAACATGGCGGTGTGTAGTATATACAAATGATCGGCATGACGAGCTAAGTCCAGTTAAGCTATGTCTGACTTTCTAACATCTTTATGTATGTATGCGAGTAGCTCCTAAGTTTTGGAAGTGCTTGCGAAGGAAATTGCTCACTACTGGAACCGCAGTTTTCGGACCACCATAGAACAAAACTAAAATCTTTGTAAAGAAAACTTTTCCGAAAAAATTTTTCAAGTAGGATCATTAAGGGATACATATAGCTGTCATGAAATCTGACCGATTAACTCCGAGATATTGATCTTCATAAAAGTTATTTTGTTCCTTCTAAAGTAACCCTTAATCGACTCGAGGATTGTTTACATCAAACAACGTGGCTAGAAAGAACTAGCAAACTTGGAACCAAAATATTGGAAGATTACATTACAGATACAGTTAAACAAATATTTGCTTAATGAATTGCATCTGTGAAAGATATTAAAGACCTCTAAAATCTTTAGCTCTAGCTTAATTGTTGTGGTTTTTTCTTGAATACTTTATTACATAAGGTGGTGGGATAATACGAGACCAAATTTTTAAGCGCTTATGCAGGGCGATTAATGTACTATTCCGTATACTACTAGGCAAAAACAACACACAGGTACGCACATGCATTCAAACTATATAAGGAAAAACTTTGCATATACGACAGACATTCCAATGCCAACTAGCTAAGAATATTTTGCATTGGGCCTTATGTCGTTGCATGCGGCAGCTGGCAGCATATTAGCAAAAGCAATGGTGAAATTTGAAAGTATTCGGAAATAGTGTGCACGAATATCAGAGCATTCTCACATATGCATAATGCATTAGAGAAAGACCAAAACTCTGTGGTGCACTTGTCGACCGAGTGAGTCAAATAAAATGCGTGGAACCACAGGCGGCAACTAGTAGGAAATCTAACGATGCTAACGATTGCAGCGAAGTCTGATGAAGGCGAAGTGTGTTTGTGTGTATGTGAGCAAGCGGGGATGGCATGTATGCCAGATTGAATTCTCTTGTAATTGATGTTGCAAACATTTGCTTTTATTTCTTTTATTTCAGCTTTGCTGCGGAGTTGCGGTCAACACGAATAAACACCATAACTTCAACAAAGACTATAAGCGTTTCTATGGCTAGATCTGAGCAAAGACAATGTAAAAAGCATCCTTTATTTTAATTGCTTGGCAATTTTCAAAAGAAAACAACACAGCTTCTCAGCTAAATCACAGATAAAATCAAATAAAACGTTGCCGACATTTGTAGTATTGAATGCACGTTGCGCATACGACGTGTCGACCCCGAACGGCACATAGAGCAAAACAAAAGGCTGGAGCGGGCGACTACGTGAGCACGTGAATTTTCGGCGCGCTCACAGTACGACTGTTGAGCGGGCGTGATGGTTTAGAGAAAAGTGTGTGTGGCGATTTGAAAATGTGCGGAAAAAGCGGCGCTGCCACCGACCAACTGCTACAAGTTCACTGGATCACAAAGTGCAGGAGAAATCATTGCAATTTATAACAACTTATCGATGTCATCAATCACTAGCCTCCACTGCACGCAACATACTGATAAACTAACTCAAGAAACGCGCTTGAACACAAGTTCGGTTGTAGAAGTGTTGGAGTGTCATACATGTATACATGTACATGTGTGCGTGTAAGTGAAAATCATTCGTAAAAAGATAGCGGAAGAAGACGCAAACTTTATAAAGGATTCTATGGACGAGTATAGTATGTACTCACAACTTTCATACGCCAGTACGCATATGTATAAGCAAACTGATACTAATGTTTTCGCAGATAAATAACTTTATTAACACCCTACAGTGTACGTAATCTGGAGTAAATGGACGTTAAATTAAAGTGAAATTGGAAATTGCGCATTTACGAATTCATGTAGTTGGGGTGAAATTTGCGCTGTCTTACTTTCAGTTAGTCTGAAGGGATCATTAATGCTGGATTTCTGTTAGAATATTTTCATTTTGTATTATAGAAGCTTTTTTAGCAGAAAAAAATAATTAATATTTCAATGATGCACTTCAAATTGCCAGAAGTTTATTAACTTGTATTAATACTAAAGCCAATTTAGTCTTTATTTTATAATCCCTAGCTATATTTACAAAAAATTAGATAATCTTTTCATTCAGAATAACTGTTTATAAGAACTTGACCACACAACCCTACAACTAAAAATATAAAAAAAATCCTTTATTATTTGCTAAAATTAATTTTCGACATAACCTAGACAGAATCTAGACCCCAAACTTATCAGCACAGTCTGACTAACAAAGGAAAACTCAATCCTAATGTACAATAATGCATGTGACTACTTCTTCTCACAGTGCGACCAATGTCTTTTATGAGTCTAGTTTACCTCGCAGCTCGACCAGTCTCATTAAAATCATACTAGACGGTTTTAATGAATGCAAGTAAGCAGTATAATACCAGAAAATATAAGTGAAATCCTGGTTTAGTTGACTTGTGCAATTGATTGGGAAGCGGTAGAGTTTAGTAAAAAAGAAACTCCACATAACACCCAACCGTATGGTCATTTATATTAATTTAATTTTCTTTTTGCATAAGTAAGGTTATTGAAATTTATAGTTTCGACTAAAATTTATTTCCTCACTCACACACGTTTAATTAATCTTGCTCGTTTGGTATGCAATACGCTTTCGGTGCTTGCAATATTAATAGGCAATAATAAGTAAATTGCTGGAAACGTGTTGCAGAGCATATGAGCAGGTTTCTACTTTAATTTCATTAATTAAGCGCGTTGTAAATGTATACCCAAGTACTTTGGAGTACGAAACGAATTTGTGCCAGTGCAAAATGTCAATTAAGCTAAATAGTTTATGTGGAAATATTAACATTCATATCTATTAACTATTGGAAGTGCATAATGCTAAATTTATTGGTTGCTGAGTTTAAGTTATGCTCAATTTTGGTGATTTGATTAATTAAATGCACATTTCAAGATATTGAAATTTACAAACGCCCCTTGGTTGTTTTCTGCAGAAGATTCTCCGCATGCTTACCCATTCTTAAAAGTGTTGCTTGTAAGTAGCTTATATTCACTTTTGATATTGGTCATTATGATTTAATTAACTTAAACAATTATGGAACATAACTGACAAAATTTCTCTTAATTTATTATTTAACGAGCAGCTAAAAGCTAAGCCGACTTTGATTGCATATAATTGGGTATTGAATATGTCGAATAACTTATTAATTCTATAACTAAATTTTTTTTACGTGCATATATACCATTTTAATCTCTATATCCCACGGTAATTACCTATTTTCAGTGAATAAGATGATTTCAAACAAAATAAAAAAAAAATATTATATTTTAATTTTTTCTATTAACAAGTTTAACATTACAAAACTAATCAGAACTCTATTCTAATACAATTAATATGTTGAGGGGGAAAACTAGTTTTAACTTCGATTGCACCGAAGCTATAATACCCTTTTCGAGTACTAAAGATTTAATAGAAGAACTTGATACTGATCGATCGGTTTGTATGGCAGCTTCATATAAGGACTTGACTCGAATCTGCCAGTTTGTATGGCAGTTTTGTCAGAACAATTTATTCGCAGAGTGTACCGTTACGATTCACAATAATCCATTCAAAATTTCTTGAAGATGTTTTAGCAAACGAAAAAGTTTTCCACACAAACATTTGATTCCGATAGTTCGGTTTTTATAACGACTACGCTATATTATATACCTCATACAAACAATTATATGTGCATTTTTGATTTTGTTTATATATTTTGTTCACTGGTATTTTTTGAATTTTGGTGAATGCAGAATTAACGGCTGATATGTTGCCGTTAATATGCAACGAAAATTGTTTCATTCTGCTCTCTTTCGTTGTACCGTTACATTAAGAATGTGCTTGTGCATTGGGTATTGCGTAGTAAATATTTATATGGGCAAAATCAGTCTAGCTGATCTTTCTTGCTGATATTGTCGCGGATAAAACTTTTTGCGTGAAAATTTGTTTACAAAACTATTGTAGGTGTATTAACTTGATGAATTATTTGAAATTTTAATACATTTATTTAACTTTAAGCCTAAAATGCCACGTGGTACTAGTTTGTCAGCCAAGGAACAAGGAATAATTATAGGAATGCATGAAGTCGGTTCCAAAATATACGAGATTGCATCCATACTAAAGCGGCATCGAAACTGTATATCAAGATTTGTTAAAAACCCCACCAATTATGGTACAGTGCGACGCAGCGGACGGAAAACCAACATTGATGATCGGTGCAAACGGATGATTCGACGGCTAGCAGTAGCGGATTCGATGAGTAGTGGTCAAATACGGACCAAGTTAAGACTGCAAATAACAAGGAATAGAATTGTTCAAATTATTCATGAAAATAAGTTTACCAAACACACCTCCATGGTACCTAAACCAAAGCTCTTGCAAAGGCATATTATAGCACGTTTGCAGTTTGCAAATAAATACCAATTCTGGGCCGAAGAGTGGCAGAATATAGTGTTTAGTGACGAAAAAAAAAATCAATTTGGACGGCCCAGATCATTGCAAGAAATATTGGAGAGATTCGCGTCAGGAACGACGTTCCTGCTACAAGCGAGGCTTTGGAGGCGGTACTTTGATTGTATGGGCTGCAATCTGCTTCAATGGAGACACACCTATATGCTATATATCCACTCAAATGAATGCTAGTGTGTATGTAAATCTTTTGGACAGTGAGTTGATAGAATTTGCTGGAAATATTTATGGCGATAACTGGACATATCAGCAGGATAACGCTTCAATCCACACGGCACAGGTTACGAAGCGCTTCTTTAACGGCAGGCAAATTCCCGTATTACAATGGCCAGTATTAAGTCCGGACCTAAATCCGATCGAAGATCTCTGGGGGATCCTCTCTGCACGTGTTTTCAAAAACGGAAGGCAGTTTGAGATAGTACGTCATCTTAAATTAGCCATAGAGCAAGAATGGGCCAATATTGAAATAACTATTCTACAGTCATTAGTTAATTCCATGCCAAAGCGGCTTAATTTAGTTTTAAAAAAAGGGCAAAACTATTGACTATTAAAGAAAGAGATGTCTTTTAGTTGAACTCAAATGAATGAGATTTACAGGCAAAAATAGAAAAATGCACATATAAATATTTACTATAAGCTTAAACTTAAATTTTGTTTTTTAGTTTAAAAAAATATTTGAAATTTGTTATTTTTTGTTTTTTTATATCTTATGTAATAATAAAAATAAACCTGCATACCCAGAAATATTTTGCAATTTTGTAATCTTTTCTTTTTTTGCAAAAAGTTGATGCACATATAATTATTTGTATGAGGTATAACATGCGCAAAATCTCAGATCGATTCTCCAAAAACTGTGTATTGCGTTTGCGTATTTACAGACAGACAAGGTTGTCATTCTGTTCGTTTATATATACTTTAAATGGTCTCCAATGTTTTATTGAGGATATAACAAAGCTTACAAACAGCAAATTTAGAATGCAGAAAGAATATTCTTATATTGCAAAGTTTTAGTCAGAGGCAGAATGCAGATTTATTTTTAGCACTTATGTCATAACTAGAAAATAGTGTGCAGTGTTACTTAACTTAATATGAATTCCTAAAATGATAATATATCATTAAGTAAGTATAAAGACTGGGCGGGAAGCAAGCGCAAGCAAAACATCAAATTATTCTGCGGCTCGACACAACAACCAGAGCTAAAGCTTTAGAAATCCTGAAGAACCCGAAAAATTAAGGTATACTATATTTTGTTTGTTCAAGGAGGAAGCATTGTAACTCTGAACCCCAAGTCAGCGTTAATCCGAACTAGACCTCCTATTGTATTATACCGATCCTCCGCTACCACCGTCGAGTAATACGATTCGAGGATAATTGAGAATTACTTATACGTACGTGGTGATTCTAATGCATTCAGTAACAAGCTGCTTTTACTTGACCCTACTTTGGCTTTTCTCCTAACCTCCTTTGTATAATGTTTGTCACCAAGCCCTTCCTGTCTGCTCCAGTCATAATTTTGGTGTCGCATCTAAGTGGTCCGTCGCATTTTGTAAATCTCTTCTTCGTTGTTTCACTCCAGCTCTTTGGTGTTTCTTTTTGCCTGCTACTTCGCTTTCCACTTATCCAGTAATTCCATAATTTGATACACTAGGTTTTCTGGTGTTGGGTCTATCCCGAATGCATTTCTCAAAATTTGCCTTTCTTGGACATATTTCGCACAATGGAGCAAAGTTTGCGCTACATTCACGATGGTCTCGCCTCTGCAATAATCCATATGTTTGAAACTCTTCAAATATGATTTGTAACAGCCATGTTCTGTGAGATTTTGGGTTAAGTGAAAGGGTACTTTACAGTGTGGTCTATTTTTCCACGGCTCAATGTTGGGAATTAGTCGAAACGTTCAGAATCAATTCGGCTGTCTTCCCATCGTTTTTGCCAGATTTCCACAGTATCTGCTCTGGCTTTCTTTTTTAAAGTTGTGGGTGTTACTCTACAGGTATCCCACATGCACATGCGCATTGGTCGCAGGACATTCTGACTATTCAGGTTTGGCTCAAAGAATCTGTATGGAAATATTTAGGTCCAAATTGGCTTCTCACTTAGCAACTTAATTAACAAATGAAATTCTGAATTCGGTGAAAATACTACCGTGATCAAGTTGAAAGGTGAATTTATAACTTATATTTCGCGTGTTTTTCGAACTGGTAAATTTTTTTCTGTATGTTGGTAGTACTGTTAGAGACATCTATGCTAAGTTTCTCGTCAAAATATTCATTAGTATTTCAGATGCGCGTCGTTTTGTGACTATCCAAAAATGAATTCTTCGATTTTTACTATGTCTGAATTTATTGAACAAAGAAGCGGGATAATGCACCATCTCATACTGGACTGCGTGATCATTTCGCCACATTTTCAACTAATATCGTGCCGCAACTACCGTTTTCACCTGATTTACCTTCGTGGAACTTCTAGCACTATGAGACTCCATTTTGGCTCAATTGAGGGTATAAAAGCTGAATCGAAGAATGCTCTGATGGCCATCACGACGGAGGATTTTCCAAGAGCTATGATGGCTGGAAAATTCGCTGGCATAAGTGTATTGCAGCAGGATGGGATTACTTTGAAGGCGATAAAATGGACAAAATTCACCTTTCAATTTGATCACAGTAGTATGTGGCAGTCAGCTATTATTTTTGGGTTAATGTTTTATGTAGAGGCGAAAGCAAGTTGAATTGTGTCGGCTAAGATTACACCAGCAAGTGAAGTGCTATTGTCGAAAAATAAGGGGGATAAGTAAGCCCGACGGCATTATAAAAATATTTTTTTATAACAACAACAAAATTTACTTCTGTATATTTTTCTTACTGGTACAAACTGAATCAACCTTAATGGTGGGTACTGAATGCCAGAATCTGTAGTAAGAAATTTTGTACTTATTGACACATTAATAACATATGTTTTACATAGATCTACTGAAAGGTAAACGAAAGTGATCGGCAGATATATTGGTCCTTATTGAAGGTTGATGTTTAGAACAGAAAGCTGGTTCGAATCAAAGCGCCTGAATTAAGGTGTAATAGAACTATTTGATTAATGACAGAATAGCTGAACAATTTAGAAACAAGATAACAAAATACCATTCTGCGAGATTGGATTCTCATTTCAAGTTAATATGCATTAAAATCAAAGAAATTATTTTAAACGCTATCCTGTAGAGCTAAGATGGTTGCACCGATGATAGGTGTTATAATTATTTTTTTTATAGACAAATTTTACAATAAGCTAATTCATTTGCTTAAAAATTTAGCGATTATTCCTTTGTGCAAGCCTTATTTTCTCATTATCAAGCTAAATAACTATTTTAATTTCAAGCTAATATTAAATTATTTATGCTAAATACCTATAGACACACTTGAGGCAATACTGCTCATGACTAATTTTTGAGGCCTCCTGCCCACTTTAGAGGAAGCAATGAACTAGATGTTTACTTTACACTCTGTTCTTCGCAAGCAAGTAGTGAAATAGTCGAGTTGCTGTGAAAAGAAAACAGGAAGTTGAGATGAGTTTTCGCAGAAGCAAAGCAATGGAAGTGACTAGAACGCCGAATGCACTTGAAATGCAATGGTTTACTAATTAAGCGCCTATAAGTATGCTTCACAGTTTCCGAAGAAAATTGCAGCAATTTAAGTATCGGTTGAAATTTCTACAGCAAATAAACAAATAAAATAAGACAGTACCAAAACAACTACAGCAGCGAACGCAGTTTAAAGTGGTAAGTAAAACAACAAAAATAAAAGTGCGCTTGAAACTTTAGCATGCTTTCGCACGGCTTCTTCTCTACTTTTCAAATAAATACCTCAAACGCAAATGCAGGAGAATCATGATTTGGTTAGTAGCGAAAATTTTATTGCTCGTCTAGTAAATAAACAAACACCTGCGCGCACAGAAACTGACTATAAACAAACAGCGACAGAGAAGCAGGAGAGTTAACAAACTGCTGCAAATCATGGCAGTGTAAATTAGGATGCTGCACATGCACACATACATTAATGCACATATACAAATGTGTGTTTGTATGTTAGTAACAGCGCCAAACCGCAATGCACGCAAAACAAGTTTGTAGTGCAGAAAAGCCGCTTTCTCAGCACTTTACCGTAATAAGTACTTCACAGATTTTAATTCTCGCATGCCTACTCCAATTTTTTCCGAGTTGCAAAAATTAGGAAACTTTCCAAATGCTTCATTATTGCAACCATTGCAACAACAAAAACTAGGTGATGAGTTAAATTTTGCTTCAACTGCACTTAACTCTACTCTAATTCACTTTAATTCGCTACGCCACTCTTCCGCTCACCATGGACACTTACTCCACTCGGCGGTTGTTTATGAATTTGATACTTGTCTGGTTCGCTGTTTGAGCGGCTAGAATAACACCCGCCACCAAACGCGATAAGGCTACCAAACTGGGTTGAGTGTAAAGCAGCAACAATTAATTATTAATACGAAATGTAATAAACAATTTCATTATGAGAATTGTTTTTATTGCTGTAGAAAGTTGGCAACAACCACTTTTCTAGTAAATTAATCTATAAAAAGTACGTATCTACATTATTATAATATTCCTCTTGTTGTTTAAAAATATATGCGAAAATTTGTGTTAAAGTTATATTATTTTCAATTATGTCCACAGAGCATCCTTCCTGTTTAATGTTTAGAGCCGAAAGGCATTAAGTTCCATGTCCCTGCTTAGAAGTCACATTACTGACCCAATGTAAAGTCAACGTGATTAGCATAGATTACGAAAAAAATACTACAGCCAAATAATTATATGTGCAATACTCCAATTGTTACTATTTTTAAAGTGTAATCCAAGGAGAGATACTATTTTAAGTAGCCTTTTTCTGACAGATTAACATAATCGTCCTACTGAGTGTTTCCTAAAAAAAAAACGGTATGGTGTGGATTGTGAGCCGGTGGAATCATCGGTCCATATTTCTTCATACATGATGCCGGTGAGAACGTAATAATCAAAGGCGACCGATATCACGCCATGATAACTGACTATTTTATGACTGAAATGGAAGCTCATGATCTCGGCAACATTTGGTTTCAACAAAACGATGCCACTTCCAACAAATCGCAGCAATCAATGGAATTATTGAGAGAATACTTGGGTAAGCAGATAATATCAAGTTTTCGCATGATCGTTTATTAAAATTTTGCCAATGGAATATGTAAAGTCGAAAATCTATTCTGACAATTCCGCTTCGATGGAACAAAACATTACAATTGTCGTTCTCAATTTACCAGCAAAGATGCTCGAAGGAGTCATCGAAAATTGGCCTCAACGGATGGACCATCTGATATGTAGCCCCGATCAACGAATGAAAGAGATAATCGTTAAAAACTAGATCCCAAAGAATGTTCTTTCCAACGATAATAAACATTTCAATTGGAAGTTTTTTTGTGTTTTCTTAAAAAAGTAGGGAATCTCGAAATGGACCACCAAATATTTATAAAGTAAAGTGTTGACAATTCTAAAGAAAAAATAAAATCTTTAGCTGACAGTTTTTTTAATAACAATGGAGCGTTAGACGATAGAACAACGTGTCTTTATTATTGAACAATATTTCTGAAGTAATGGAAGCTTAGCTCCCGCAGTTCGAAATGCATTCATAACGTATCACTGTTTCGTGCGAATTTTGGTGTAGAGGCATAATTAGACCATCATTCGTCTCATCAGTAGAGCTCATTGAAAATGAAGTGATTTAACACCATTAGACCATCTATTGCAACAAGTTCCTAACTGCGCTTGCTTTAAAGGCGGAGATCAAGCATTACATAATGAAATTCATCCATATTTATGCAAAATAGTCATTGAGAGTTTCGGTAAACGAGTCCGAGAAAGGACGCCATTTGCCCTCCGTGTTCGTCAATAAATAGCCTTATCCTATGTACTTTATGATTGAATAAAAAAAAGTTTCAATCTTTCATTAATTTTAATACACCCTGTAGATAGATAGATACCACCCTTTATGCATGTATACCTTTTTAATTATATATCAAATAGTTTTGACTTTTTAATAAGGGGTTGTGTTATCCCTAATTAAATATTTTTACCATTTATTGGACAAGATGAGATATTGATTCCACCAATTTTTATAGCATGCACATATCAATTTTGTTCCACTAGGCCAAAAGCAAAATGACTGAAATAACTTCCATAGATCCTCGATCGGATTTTATATAGGACTGAGGGAAGACTAAACCTGTAGGACAATTTTCCGCGAGTTAAAGAACGCCTTTGTATTCTTCGCTTCATGGATCGGTGCTTTGTCTTGCTGGAAAGTGTGACCAAAGTTGTTGTGTAGTGGATTTTTTTGTAATTTGTTTATGGTTTGGGTATTTGTTTTATAATTCCTTTGTTTTTGAAAAACTGCAACTCTTTACTTTTATATTTGATAAAGTTCTTCATAATATTCAAAAATTGTGGTATTAATTCGAACAGATTTTGAAAAATTTTTCCGTACTTTTGTCATTCAAAAGCAATTGTTAAGAAATAAATGATTGTTCTGAATTGATTAGCTCTCAGCAAGCTCACATTAATACAATATAATTAGTAAAAATGTAAAAGTTTGCCGACCACTGATCTAAACAACATATTGCGAGCGTATAGCAGATTTAAGAAAGATAATGAAAAACACTTAAAATTCTAATATATTAGTAAGCTGTATTATATATTATTGCGTTAGTTAAGAACTTTATTTTTTGAGAAACTCTTTTTTTCTTTTTAGGATTGTTACAACTTCTACTACTTATTTCTTATGTTACACTTCGAATATATGTATTTTACTTTTGCCACACGGTTTGGTACACAAAAAATTGCAACGAGAAAATTTTTATTCGAAATTTTTGTCATTGAAAAATATTTTCTAATTTTAATATTAAATTCTTGGCGTAACAGCTTAAATTGTCAGAGAATAATCTAATCTATACGCCAGCTTTTACTTCAAACAATGGATTTTAAAGTGTTCTATATCTTGCAACATTAATAATATAATAAGTTTTGATATATCTTAATATATTTAGTTTTCATCAAAAGTTAAAATAACTTCACTGGCTTAAAGATTAATAAAATTTGTAAACTTACCAATCAACAGAAGTTTCCAAATATGCATTTGAAGTTGCAAGGCGCTCAAGTCCATTCAACTTGTAAACATATGCCGCCCTTATGGCCGAATGGGCGTTTTAGCTAATTGCTACGTCTATGCTATGCTATGTCAAACGCCAGCAGCTAACTTCCGTTCTACTAATTTTGCGCACGCAGAAAAGCACTCAGCTCTCCATAAAGCTCCGTATTGAACAGTGTAACGCAGAGTTTAGTAGCATTGCTGCTTCGAAAAGGCTTTGTATGTTTGGTTGCTCAGCTCGATTGATTCAACTACCTTACTAACGAACACGTCCAGGATAGCACTTTTCACGGCTATTAAAGCACTTTACTTCTAATGACGGTTAAAGTTGTTTACTCCGAATTTATAAGATTTTTTTACATAAGTGATTCATCTCCCGGGAGCTCAAGATTTTTCGGTGTTGTTTATGGTCTGAGAAAAGTCCTGAAAAAAATATAAAAATTAGGTAAGAAATTCTGGCCGCTTATATGCTTGTTCATTATATACTCGTTTCATATTTTTTTAAGCTCCAATATTGAAGTTAATAAAACAATATAATTATTAAAGTCATCTATATGAATGTTTATAGTTCGATTGTATGTGCCGTTGTGGGACAAAAATAAAATAGCCTAACCTGAAAATGATATTTATATAAGGTTTACTTGTAAATAGTAAAAATGCTTAATTTCATAATCCAAACCAGAGGCGTAATTCGTCAAACGAATTTCATGCGAGCTCAGAGTTACGTATACGGTTTGTATGAAATGCGCACATAATTCGGTTCGTACGAATCTCGTTCGTTCATCGAAACTTCAATTTATTGCTAAAGCTTTGCATGAACATGTTATGTCATGGTATCATTCCTTTCCCGATTTTTCATTTTAAATGTTCAGTTACAAAGAATGCATATTTTATGGAGGGGAATACAAGCTTATAGTTATTCATCTATCGCGGTTTTGACAATTTTTATGTGACATGGCAATAAACTAAGTTTAGATGAATCAATGAAGAGACGCTAATCACGTGTATCATGTTTCTGTTCTAGTGCGTTGAACAAAAGTTAACTTCTGAACAGTATACTAGATCCTCTCCTTGAAGAAAGCAATTTGTGAGGTCTTTCTGCCTAAGGAAAAAGGAATATTTACATCACTTTGCAGAAGATTCTAACCTTTGAATCTGGATGGAAAAGTTTTGAACTGCGATTTTAAAAGGAGTAGATCTCGAACTAAATCATGAAGTTCACCCTGTGAAATTAGATGCGGCACTGTTGAACATCCTGGTAAATCAAATAAAAGAATCGGTTGTCATTTCCTTTGCGGTTTCTATAACATCACTTAAAGAGCTAGTTGATTCTAGCTCCTTATCGAGACTCCAAGATTCTTCCAAGAAACGGAAGTTGTTCACTGTGTTCGACAGGTCTTAAAGCTGGTGGTAAATTGCAGTACTTAACCGGATGTTTAGGGTTCGGTCCAATGCCTTTAATATTCGTGAGGCAGAAATACAAGGTGCGTTCCAAAGCAAACAGGACTTAAAAAAACAGAACAAATGGTTTTTTGGCAAAACTACCTTATTTGATTCCAAATAGGCTCCCTCTGCTTCAATACTGCTTTTTGCACGGTCCAAACGCATGTCGAACGAGTGTTTTATCTCGTTGGCCTGTATGGTCGTCAGTATGCCGGTGCAAGCCTTTTGAATGGCCTCTACGGCTGCATAACGCTTTCTGTTCATGGGCAAATGCATTTTTCCGAAAAGAAAAAAGTCGCACGGTGCCATATCAGGTGAATACGGGGAGTGGTTAATGGTTGAAATGTGATTTTTGTCAAATAATCGGTCACAAGCGTCGATCGATGAGACGGATTCAGAGCAATTTTTAGTCGTCAGTCAATTTGTGCGGAACAAACCGTGCACACACCATTCGTGAGCCCAAATGTTCGGTCTAAATGCGATAAGTCGATGTTTTGGAGATGTTCAATTCCATTTCCATGAATTTCAGTGATGATTTTCGCTGATTTTTGATGAATTCACGCACAGTTTTGATGGAATTTCCGGTGATCACGAATTTTGATTGGCCCACATGTTGATGGTCATTTATGTCCCCACGACCACTTTGAAAACCTTGAAACCACTCTTGCACCTTGCTAAGGGATAGGCAATCATCGCCATAAACTTATTTCATTAATTGAAACGTTTCGGTAAAAGCTTTACCAATTTTAAAACAAAATTTAATTTAGGCTCGTTGCTCGAAGCTCATCTTCGCACCTACAACACAAATATACTGACACTTAAAACGCAATAACTTAACTTCCAATCAATGAAATGTCATGAAATTCTCATTGAACAATCGACAAAGATAGCAGATTTTAACGCACCCAGTCGACATATGGATGCCACCAGGGGGCGCTAGATTCAAAAAATCTTGTTTACTTTTGAAAGCACTTTGTAGCAGTCTGTAACATGGTCATTAGGTTCTCTCCAACCCATTGGCACTGCAGAGGGCATTTCACGATTTGAACCTTCTAACCGAGCTTTTAATAATGTTACACAAGATATGAGTGGCCCGTGCTTTATCTTGGTGCCCAACTTTAACACGCACTGTAAGCTTTTACCACAAGCGGAGAAAAATTACGTTTTTTGCGATTTATTTACGCACTGTCTAGGCATTGTACTCGTACCTAAAAATCTTAACAGTAATTTCAAAACCGTAAAAGAATTTGAATTCAAAAAGTTGTCGTCTACTGATAAATTTTGTAAAATAAAATGATCGTAAAATACGCTGTTTACTTCAAGCAAGCAGACAGAAGCGGTCTTAACTGAATACATCCCTGATCATATGGAAATATGAGATTATGTTATATAATGAAGTTTTATGTATTGTGAAATCTAAAGAAGGGGGTTACAGAATGTAAAAAATTCTGCTTTCAGATTTGTCTTCAGGGTATCAAACTGCATTAGAAACACCTAAGAATTTTCATGTTACAAATTATGTGTCTACAAGTGTAATTTACTTGGTTCAATATTATCAAATCATCATCAAATGCAAGCTATTTAGGTTTTACGGGTTTTGATGAATCAAAACTCTTCACAATCTTTTAATTGGATGGGGCAGCTGTTACGCGGCAATAAAATTAGTCTCATTACTTAATTGCCATACCTCGTATGTTCTGTTAACTTAAATTCCTAAAATAATTAGTTGTTTGAATTTTATGTTTGTTTTGGTTAATATATGTATATATGCATTTAATAAAGATGATTACTCTTCTTGCAGGTATTGGTAATATTCGAATTTACGCGTAATTATAAAATTGTGATTGATTGCATGCTATTTACATGCAAAGCTAATAACCAATATGTGTCTAACAAAGTCCTACAGGCGCATCTACGCGTACCTTCACCAGCCTACGGCTAAATTTTTTCAACGCAGCAATCAGGCAAATTGAGCAGACACAGCCTACCAGCCAACCAAGCAGCAAACGGTGTAGACGTCTGAAGCGAAGGGATCTCCTACAGCAGCGCAAGACACTTGCAAGTAACAAATTACTAAGTATTCCAGTGAATTTAAACTTTTGCTAAGCCAATTAGCGCCGCGATGAAGTGAAATTAGTAGTATCCATGGCGAACACAAACAACTGCAACAACTGCTGAGTACAGAAAATTATAGCAAAAAGTTTGTACATATTTGTATAGAGTTTAACAGATATACAAATACTTCAATGTACTTACATTGCTGTATTTAAGTGATTGTCTAAGTTATATGCAAATGCTGTAAGAGCTTTCATATTTTCACACTTGAGTTGCTGCACTTAAAGTATTATGAAGATTAAAAAATAAAAATTGCAGCAATTTGTAAGCACAAATGTTAGACAGCCCGTGCGTAATAGATAGCATCGGGATAATCGTTCATTGTCGTGGGCGACTTAGCGAGGCTCGTGGAGGTAACAGCAGTGTGCTTTAAAGTTTTGCAAATTTCTTTTTTCGCGTTCGAAAAATTGCTTGCGAACAAAAGCCATTTTGCGAACGGTCGCTAATATTATCCACACTCCGCAGCGTTTCGCCATTTCGGCACAAACGTTGAGGCTGTTGGAAGGACAATCAATTCTCCCGCTGTCATTCCATTTGGTTGGTTGGTTGGTTACTTGACTGGCAGACAATGACTTTGGCTAGCCAGCCAGCAGGCATATCTATTTCTATATGACATATCTAACTGATATACTCTATTCAATATAATGGTTTTTGTAGTAGACAGAAAATGGCATTTTTTTCGAACTTCTTTCTTCTCACAGCCATTTAGACACATATCTTCAACCACTTCTCTTACCGCCGTCTAATTGGTCTTACTCCAACTACAATGCCGTTATATTTAGGAATGCACTAAGTACGAGCATGTAAAAGCTTTAATGACAGCGCGTCTACATGCAATTCTACTTCCGTATTCCATTTAATTATTCACTACTCCTCCATCATGCCTTTTCGATTCTTATTTTATCTTCGTTCTCAGAATTTTTTGTAATTTTTTCTTTCAGCCATTCTTTGTTTTCTTCACCACGCTTTCGCAAACAATGCGCACATTTTCACGCTCTACTAAACGAATTAAATGATAATGCGCCGTGCTATATAGTATCTAGTAACTATTAGAGCCGCCGCTGGGGTGACAGCAAATGTGTGGCCTGCAGGCGAAGCAAATTTTGTGCTCATCATGTTCTCTGCCTTGACTATAATGCTACTAGCGCCACCAAAAAGACGCTAACCACAAACATAACCGCAAAAAAATGAATTTGTTAGATGCAATTGTTTTACTTGGTCGTGTGGCTGCCGGCGTGAATAAATGACTTGAAGCTTTTCAGTCTTTTACGTGAGTAACAGAATATACACAAATCATAATATCACCGATGTGAGGTAAACCAGAACTTTCCTACAAATCAAATTGTGCATTCATTCTCACAGAGTGATTAATTTTATAAAAAGCTTCAGGTTTTCGCCAAAATGCTCCCTGTTCACTTCTGTTGCTGAAACAGGCAGCTCACCATTAGTTAGTTAGTTCTCATTACATAGAAACAACAATAGTAGATGAAGCAAACTTTTCAGAAGCAAGCTAAGCCATTCCCTACAATAACATCCTCAAAATTACCAGAGTTGCTCTTAGAAAATTAGACTAGATTTCTGGACATACCCAATATATGTGATGTAACCTCGTTTTTACCTGTCTACTGCAACAAGCTCAGCTAACAATATTTTCTAATCCTGATCCGAAGTCGTTCAAACAGCTCATTTACTGAAACTACC
The DNA here is from genome assembly GCA_037783105.1 of Bactrocera zonata. Taxonomy (NCBI): domain Eukaryota; kingdom Metazoa; phylum Arthropoda; class Insecta; order Diptera; family Tephritidae; genus Bactrocera; species Bactrocera zonata. The sequence goes on from JBAWJQ010006316.1 coordinate 47,216, forward strand.
GTCAGATAGCTTTGATTATCTTTGATACCTTCAATTTTCCTACCATTAATCGAAAGAAACCCGTAGATATACGTTGCAAAACCAGTAACGACGAGATATTACATGTATGGCATTACACTATACTTTTAGTTAGCGGGATTTGGCAACCCTAATCTTGTAATCTGACAAATCACTACTTTATCGTAAAATTTCACATTTTGATATATATACTCAGAACGTTTTGACATAAGAGACTTGCTTACAGTAATTTAAAATGTTCATGAACGCCAAAAAATATAATTATATCACAAACATTTTCGCACGATTATTTTTTACAACTCGACAACAATGCATCGATAAACTTAATTAATTTTTTGGAGATGAACCTTTATCAAGGATCAGTGTTTATCGATGATGTGGCGAATTCCATCGTCGGACATAGATTAACCCACGGCGAATTTCGTGAAGATCGTCTAAAATATTTGTTGTTCCAGAAACTATTGATGCTGTGTGTAAACTTATATTGCCAGATCGTCATGTGACCTTTCGTAAGATACAAGCAACTGATAGTGAGATCCCTGACAGTTTGTCAATTGCTCAAAAAGAGGTTAGTGTCGAGAGAAATGTTAAAACAATACTAAAGCGGTGCTTCACAACGCGTCTGTAAAATTGTGACCGGTGATAAATCGTCGATTAACTTTTTCCAACTCCAGCACGTAAAAAATAAACTTCCCCCCTTAGTTTTTCCAACACCTAAAGAAGCTGTTGATGCATTCAGAAGGCATGTTTTAGAGGTACCTCTGGCAAAAGTGCTACGACACTTGGTTCAAAAGCATGCAAATGTGTATAGGTCTTAACGGAGAATTTATAAGAAAGAGTTAAGCGAATTTCCTTAAAAATAATTGAATAACAATTAACGTCAGAACAACATAAAAAATAGCAACTATGTATGATACATTTTTGCTATGAAAATATGAAGGCATCGACCTTACATGAGAATCACTTAATCACTTCTACATGGTAATGTAGAAACAAAACTGGAATCCATAGTCGTGTCTAAAATAATTTATATCTTGAGTTAGATATGTAAAGGTATTCAATGCTAACTTTTCAAATACGATGATTTATCGGTCTATATACACACATTTCATTAAGGCGGATTTCATTTAATTGTTACCGATAGAACTCCTCCGTTGCACGACTCTGTTAAGGTGACAACAACAGCTCATGCAATGAATAATTCAATGGTGGGTGCCCGACATTGCGTGTCAAGCGGACACCACTCAATTTCCGACCTGATTTCGGATGCAATTACAATAAAAATAAAACGCCGTTGTTTTTATGATTATTGATATTATTTGATGCATTTATAGTTTTTCTCAGCTTTCCAGCAGCTCATATAACCTCGAGCACACCTTCCTTCTACACTCCTCCGTAGGTACAAGCCTGAGTGTTTGTCGTGCAACAGTTGGATTAATATGCACACGTATGGAAAATGAATGGCCTGACGAAACGGCAGATGAATTGTGTTGGATAAGCGCATTTACACGCATATTACAATTACGCAGCGACAATAAATTACAATTTTTTACTTTTGTTTTGTGCAACGTGGTTGTCGGTGTTGCTGTTGTTATTAACTTTTGCGCCCTTCGGTTAGTAAACCATGAAAGAGTTGTCCGTCGCAGAGCGCGTGAAGAATGAAATGAAATGAAATTAAATCCAATAAAAAGCATTAATTTGAAGAGCGCGTTTTACACGCAATGCAACTATCATTGTTGTTGCATATTTTTGCTTTATTTGCTGTTGTTGTGTGGAGTACCTCGCTTGCGTTTGCATATTGCACTGGTGACATTGGTGACAAGACAATCAAGGATTTATAGGCGTGTATGCGCCACGTATGCATGTGTCTGTGCTTAATGCAATTACGAATGAGCACACATGCTTATTCGTATATATAAAAGTAAATATATATAAGTGCAAATATACAGTTGTAATATTACATTGCTTGATTTATAAGTCTACTCTACCACTAACGGCGAACAGTATTTTGAAATGCTCATGGTAAATGATATTAAAAAGTCTTTTAAAGAAGGTCCTTAAAAACGCTAGTTTTTTGTGCGGAAACTTTGTACAAAAGGTAACCAGAATTTCATGAGTCCTCAAAATGTTTTCAGAGTAGCTCAAGTTGAAAAAAGCACACAATTTTAAGGAAGCTGGTTCACTTAAACCTAAAATTATCCGTGAGGAATTGGAAATGTATCCAAAAAACTAATTTTGTTTGATCACAAGTTCCTTCTTTAATGTCCAGCCTTTGCGAAAACAACACTAAAATATCTCAGATCTACCTAATTTTTTTTTTTTTAAGCGAAAATAGAAATAAAAGAACCTAGCAGACGGGCGATAAGTGGAACGTACTTTCTCGAGTTTTATTATCATATTGCAAGAGTTTTTAACAGTCTTTACATGGGTACCTTAATTAGCACAAGGATCCTTGGGAATCAGTAGTAAGACCTAACCTAAATTGATAGACTTGTAATGAGATCATCGTGCTAACTTTAGTAAAATGCTTTGCTCGCAACTATTTTTGATTGGACTCAGCTCCCTATTGTCGTCCCAAACCTTTTACTACTATCAAAAGGCTTGATAGTTTTGCAGAAACAATGTTCCAAAAAGATAGAAAAAGGATTACTCCCATGGAATATCAGTAAATATAATGTTTTGTTGCTACCTAAGGTCAAGCATATGCTTCGCCGGAAAATTGAACTCAGAAAAAAGGATCTGGTGGAGGGGCTAGTGCGCATGAGTATAATAGAGGTATGAGAAATTAAATAAATTGTTGGTAAACACAAGAAATTACTCCATTTCTAAGGGTCTCGTTCAATTTTGATTTTAAGGCCAGGTTCCTCTAAACAATTTTGAAAAAATCGAAATTTTTTTTCATAAATTGCTACTGTATACTCGTAGAAATAGTATAGAATTAGCCCCGAAGGTCAGCAAGACCGAGAAGCAGGTATAAAAGCCGGCCGGCGACAGCTACTGCGTGCCTTTGGTTTAAACTGATTTTTCTCCGAACCACGTTTTTTGGCATGGATGGCACTCTCATTTCAAAACTATTGCACTTATCGATATGAACCAAATGGCATTTTACTCTTTTGATATCTGGCTATGGCCTGAAGCAGAACTAAAAATATTCATTATTATTAAAAAAAAAGTTATGAACAATTAAAAGTGAAAAAAGGGTTAAACAAAATTCAAAAGTCCGCCATTTTGCTTTTTTTTTATTGAAAATTTTTCATTCTGGTTCAGGCCATAGCTAATTTGATACAGAACATAAAACCGTTTTGCTTTTTGCTTTCAGATAGTTTTTTTCCAAGAAATGATGTCATCCAACCATTTTCAGGACCACCATTTTGAAAAAAAAATAAAAAAAAAATGTTTTCAAGTAATTTAATATATGTAAAAAAATTGGTTACTCAACATGTTTCGTAATAAAAATAAAATTTATTGAAAAAGATTACGTTTTTTAGAGGAACCTGGCCTTAAGGCTTTCAGTGTGTGGAACATAAATGAGTAAAGTTATTTTACTCTTATTTACAAATCAGGAAGTATTCTTAGAATTGTGTTGGCGTTTGCCATAAAGTGAACAGCATTTGCTCAGAACCCTCCTATTATAATTCACTTAAATATTCAATAAATAAATCATGTATTTCAGTCCTGATAACACACTCTGTTGAAAAGAGCATTGAATATGCACCTTATCTCATTACAACCACAAAAATTCATGGCGCACTCAAAAACACTGCAAATTTGCAAAGGATCAAGCTAAGGACGCTTGGGCGACACGCGCCGCTGGTCAGCATATTTTGTATGTCAGCGGCAGCAGCGACCAACGGCGATCACGAACCCGAATCTGAGATTCAAGGCGACTGCGTATGCGCTATTATGAATTAATTGCCGGAATAATAATGTTGAATAAATGATTTTGGTGCTTCATTTTTCACTTGGGCATGATGTCTTTCGCCGAACCGGTGCGCATTTACTTTCTATATTGACAACGCATAATGTGTGCATATGGCTACCATACTCGTAGATACACATACTCGTACATAATATGCATGCTGATATATGCTAAGTGAATGCACATTACAAACGCTCTACTGCCGCCTTGTTGGGCAAAATATATGCTTTTCATATTCGATTGCAGTTAAATGATGAAGTTCACTTTTCACCGTCTTTCGCTTGTGACTTCTGCATTGTTGGTCTCATTATAATTGCTGTAGTGATTGCTATTAAGCATGCTGATGCGTATGCGAGCGGCATGAAGCTGCCATCTCGATTGTGGCTTATTATTTATTTGTACTTCGCGGCGTTGTCGCTGCCCGCAACTCGGCTTGTTGTGCATGAAATGGATGCCTCACTTTTCACGTGCGATGTTGCCACCCGCATTCATCACTTGCTAAAGGGAGCGTAAAATTGCGATTTCATATGCCAATCATTGTGTGGCACAATGCACAACGCACCTAGCGGAAGTTGGGACAAGGCAATTAAGTAAAAATGAAGCGCATTTAAATCGTGGAAATATCACATAATTACGGTGTTAATCAAATTAACGCAGCACAGAGTTGTGGTTATGAAGTAGCTGAAAGGTTGTAATGGTATGAAAGAGTTGGGAACATGTATGCAGGTGCATTAACGGCGGTAGGTGTACTTAACTGTTAAGAACTTTAATAAAATGAGGAACCGATTCAACTTTAATTTCCTATGTTATGTTTACAGTACATTATATTGTACATAAACATTAGGAAACCCCAGCGGGAACTGATTTGCTAATAAAATCTCACATGCGAATCTAGAAATTTATTTTTTCATATTTTTAATAAATTTTTAAGTGAGACTTTGAACAATAAATTTGGTTGGAATCAAAAATTATCATATTTCTAGCTATACTAAGTGAACAGTTTCGTCAGCTTAACATTTTTGTTTTCTGCTAACAACGGTTTTTGTCAATTTTCAGGAATGTGATAACTCCAGTTGAAATGTTTTTCGATTTTTCTGTTCTTAAATAATATGTATTTGATACCTTTTCTGTGATGATATTGAAATGTATTCGATTTTTCAAACAAACATGGTTTTTTTGAAGAAAGTTTTTGCGAAAACGGTTTTTTTATTTACATGTAAAATTTTATTGTACACTCATAATAAATTACTTTGGCATGGGAGTTTTGTTAATCTAGCTATTATTAGGGCATATATAATCTAAGAGCTATTAGACTTAAATCCTCCGGGAGCAAAGTTTAACGATAAGGTTGTACTGCAAGTAGAATGGTAAAGAAAGCAGAGGCGGACCCGATTAAACTAGTAAATCCTTAGCTGCTTTTATATTTTAGGATATGTATAATCCAAGCTCATAACATTCCAAAACCAAAGGGAAGAGAGTTAGTGAACGATAGCACCGGTCTACATTAATGTTGTTACCCTAGGTATGAGATCGATTTTGGATCTATTTGTACCGATAGTTCCTGACCCTTTCATTGATTGATTTTGTAAGATTTGGTCTTGTTTATTTTTAAATCCTTATCAGAAAACATAAGAAAAATATCTGAAATCGTGCAAAGTAAACAGAAAGGCATATGTTATATTTCAATAAAAACCCTATGATGAGCTTCTGTTTTATAATTTTTCAGACGATAAACCTGTTTTAAGAACTGGATGGAATCTGTAATTTTAAGATGATCCCATCAGTATTGATAACTTCGTCCATCGCTTTTAGCTCCTAGTTGGGCCTGTCTACCTGTTCCTTACTATATCTTCCAAAACCTATTCCTGGTAAGAAGAGAGATATTTGCTAACCGCTAAATTTTAATATTATAATATTAAATTGGTCATAAAGTGCCTAATTAGAATAGGTTTTAGTCAATGGGGAACGATGTAGAGAAATTTAATGAAAGTTGGTTTGGACGACCTTTGATTCCAAAAGGATGGCGCTTTCCTTTCAGCCAACGAAACAATTGATTTATTGAAGGAAACTTCAGGTGAGCGCATCATTTCGCGTCGTGGGCCTATAGCGTGGTCTCCAAGATCGTGCCATTTAACACCATTGGGCTATTTTTTGTGGGGTATGTGAAGTCGCTTGTCTACGCAGATAAGTCCGAGACGATTATCGACTGATTGGAAGTTAACATTCGGCGCTTTATTGCTAACATACGGCTTCAGTCGCTATAAAAAGTGGTTGAAAATTAAGGCTTTCGGCTGGAATTTATTCGAGCCAGCAACGGCGGGCGCGATTTACAACTAAGCTAAATTTTTGACTATAAAACACTAAATTAATTGATATCCAAAAAACACCGTTTATTTAATTTAAATATTGAAGGAATGTTCTTATGCCGATGTCGTTATAAATATATTTATTTATATATGTACATATGTATGTACACTGTTGTTACAATTTTATAATATTAATTGTTATAATGTCCTAGCTTTTTATTTAAGTGTATTTTTAATTTCGATATTTTCTTATGTACTAATTAACGAATATAAACATTTTGGTTCTGCGACCAAAATAAATTCTTAATCTGGTAGCAGTCTATTTTTTAATTACTAAGTTACAAAATTAGGCTATCGTCTATTTCCGTAATGTTCACTTGTCTATCCTACTTTGTTGCTTAATATAAAAAAGTTTGAGCGTTTACTTCAGCTAAAGTTCGGTTAAACTTTGGGCAAAGTGATTAAGATGTGCATCAGACCTACATTTGACGATTTTATGTGTTGGTAAGCACCGTAAAACTATGTCGTTAACTTTTGTCAACTTCTGCCCACAACAACTTTCTCGTCTGTCAGAATATGAGTCAGTATAGTTGTTATGTGGTATGGTATATAACTGCATTGAGCATTTGGCTATTATTCAGATTTATAAAAATATTTCTAGAGATTCTAAAAGTATTTTTGCATAGACCACAGTCAGATATCTTTACATACAAGGCAATTGCATTAGCAGTGCAAGGGTAATAAAAACTCATTTATTTGACTTGCTTGTAATAAAAATTTTTTATCGACTCTCTCCTCAAACATATATAGAATGTGTGTCGTGTGCAACCAAACTTAATCGAGAATAGTCTTGTTTGCTATGGTGAAAGAGAAATCGTAAATCACAGATATCATCATTCAGCTATCATATAATAAATATGCTGATTGTAGGTCACATCATCCATATAAACATCCCAATAATGTGATCCATAATACATCGGTCGGTTAAAATCAAGTGTTTAGTAAAACTTAACCGAGTAAGCAAGCCTGCATCGTATGTAAATAAAATTGGGTAAATACTTCTCTAGTATCAAGTATCTTGAAACTATCAGTTACAATATCATGAAACCTTTTATATAATGACTTATTTTCATTTCTATTTTTTATAACCTAAAGATGATATAATATAATACATTTGCTACGATCTGGGCAGCCGTATGGTCAGCATAATGAGCCAGGTTCGTCAGCATATACCCGAGCTGTCTCTCAGTTTCTGAGATGTCCATCAGAAGTTTAGCAATCCTATTTATCTCCTTAAGAAGTTACTCATTTAGCGAAATAGATATTGGACTACCATATCATATAGCTGTCGTAGCTGTCAAACAAACTGAAAGATCAAACACAAGTCCTCGTATAGAAAAATATTTATTTGACAAGGTATCTTTAGGAAATGTATCATTGATAATTATTCAAAGCACGACTATAATCTCCGAAGAAAGTGTTCAGATCGGATAGCTATAGCATCAAATTCAGGAAATACCCTCAAGTACATAAGGTTTGTATGTTGTATGAGATCTGGGCAAGTTTTCAACCGAGTTTATCCATTTTTGCCCCAAAGATGAACCGTTATTAGAAAACTACGCTCTCTCAATTTCATCAGGATAACTCACATAATCGGTCATTATCATTATTGTATGCGGTATAAAATCAACTGGAAGTTCGAAAATTTTTATTTAGGTATATGGGGGCTAAGGGAAGTATTGACCCAATTCAAACTATTTTTTATACAAAGATATACTATTAACAGTAAAGGCGGGTCTAGGTTCCAAATTTAGTGCCACTTGAGTTTATCTTATTAATTAAACGCACTCAGTAGTATTTAAAAGAATCGTTGTATAGGGAGCGGGCGGGGTTATCAACCGATTTTATTTAATTGTATAGTGTCGGTTTGAGTACTCAAGCGATTAATTTAAGACGAATTTGGATAATGTGCTTTAAGTGACTCAGGAGTTATTTGCACTAAAGTCCTAAGATGGCTTGACCATGACAATTTTTAATTTAATTAAACATTTTTATTTTAACCCACAGGTGTGTCTTGCTACTGCGATCCCCTATATCAAATATCAGTTATGTAATTACTTAATAGCGACACTTTAAAACTTTACATTTAATAGCATTTTGTGGGAATGGTAGTGGTCCGAAGAGGCCCTTCCAAATTTTTCGAATGAACCAGTAACTCGAGTTTTAACTCGTTTCATTTATAACGAGTGAACCTGAAGAGATCCAAGAAATGCCATTAGAAAAAAACAATGGTTTGGTGTGGAATTGATCGAACGATTTATTGAAAATTGGCCTCAAGGGATGGACCATCTGAGATGTAGCCACGGCCTGTATTTTAAGGATATAATCTTCAAAGAGTAAATGCCAAAGGGAGTTTTTGGAAATAACAATAAGAATTCCTCATTAAATTTGAAGTTTTCCTGCTTTTTCACGAAGTTTGTAATACCCAGAAGGCAGCATCGGAGACCCTATAAAGTGTATATATACATAAATGATCATTATGTTGAGCTGAGTCGATTTAGCTATGTATGGAATAAAGTTCTTGTATGGAAAGCTTTCACATTTGAAAATGTATTTTCACAAAAGTTGGCACAAGTTATTTTCAAGGGCAACAATCTAGTCTCCGAAGAAATTGTTCAGATCGGCTTACTATAGCATATAGCTGCCATACAAACTGAACGATCATAAAAAAGGGCTTGTATGAAAAACTTTTGCATTTGACAAGATATATTCACGAAATTTGACATGGATTACTGCTTAAGGTAATAATATAATCTCCGAAAAAATTGTTCAGATCGGATTACTGCAGATATAGCTTCAATATAAACTGAACACATAGTTACTAAAAGAGTATATAGGTATAAGAGTATAAGAGTATATTAGCTTCCCTGCAGCCGAAGTTAAGGTTTTTTCATGTTTCTTTATAAAAATAATAAACCTAGAAATGGATTACCATTTAAATCAACCGTAAGGTGCTCAAAACTAAAACTACTATAAATATACTCAAAATTAACTTCATTTACACCGAAACTCTAATACCCTTCACATGTACAAAATATTCCTGACAAGAGACTGAAAAAGTATTTCGTTCCTACCGATCAGTTTGTATGGCAGCTAAATTGTATAGTGTTCCGATTCCGTAAAATTAATGGATATCTAGAAAACTTAAGGACTAGTTCGGTTATATACAGCCATACGGGCAAAACTCAGCTTGTCACACCGGTCATTTAAACATATATTTTACACGGAATTTGACATTCCTTCTGGGTGGTACAAAAATAATGTTAAACTTAACGTACTATACCCATTCGTTGAAATATTTATCCTATGTAGATATCACTGTCAGTGACAAACTCACATCAAAATAATTATTAAAAAGAGGGCGAAATTATGGACTGACAGCACCACCATAATGCATCGTCGCATAATCCATTAATTCTTCGTGAGTTTTTTGCCAAATTTTCAACTGGTGGATTCTGGGCATTCAGAAAATTGAAACGACCACTCCGGGGAAATCGTTTCGAGTCATTTGAAAACAATAAACGTGAATTGAAGGCTATTCGAGAAATTGTCTCTAACAAATTTTTCTAAATTTGGAAAAAACATTAGCAAAAGTATTTTAGCGGCAAAAGGGATTACTCCGATGGGTCACGTCATAGGTTTTGAAGAATAAATTAAGAATTTTAAAAAAGTCTTACTATTTTTTGCTCACAGTAGTATCCTGTTGCAGGTATAAAAACCCGTAACCACATTTTCTTAGCAGTTCATATTTTTCAAAGCTTACACAAGATTAAGCAAGTGCAAAAGCCCAAAATGGATATTATTTTTCCATAAATTTCGAACTAAAATGCTACCGCCTGGGAATATAAAATAGAAATTATGTGCCTAGAGATTTGCATCTTCGATAAAAGTTATAAAAAATGTATTTAAATGGACTTAGCTTTGATTCCAGATTATATTTCTACAAAATTTGAACACATGCCTGGCACACAAGAGCTGAAATATTAACATTGACTTCAGTATTATTTTCACACAATTTTTAATACGAACATATTTCGCCTCCAAACCATTTCTACACATTTTTACAACAAAACTAGAAAAACAAGAGCCAGAGGCAAGATTTTCCATGCCACTGCTCTGGAAAAACAGGATATGCGCTCGTACTTACAATAAGATTTAAATTTGGTTGTAGTCCAAGGCAAGCTCCTTTTCTTTAATGTAGTCTTTTGCTCATATTGCCTCGGTTTTATGGTGAACGAGCAGACTGCTGTCGCAGACACCAAGACGTAGTGGCAATCATCTATGCAGCGCCTTGTGCGCCTCATGCGGAATGCAACAATGTTGCACTCTTGCCGGCTGCTTACATGCCACACAATTGTTGTCCACATGAAAAGTGCTCGTTGCAAATACAAAAGCAATGCATTTACCGGAATAACTTAAGAAAACAGTGGCTAGAGAATTGTAAAAGAAATGGGATTTTAGCAGATTTTGTCTTTTACTGCGACTGATGGCGCGTCGTGTCGCCTGCAGGCTTGCCAGTTGCCACGACAGCAATGACAATGCGAGTGAGTTTCTAAGTGGATATAGATATGCATGACGTTGTTATGTTCATAATCCGAACCCATTCCTTTGCCTAGCAGACTTCTATTTTTTTTGACATTGCCTCTAGCTTCGTCACTACCCTCACTTAGTCGCTCCAATGACATTGTCATTTCCAGTAGTATACTAGCTGGAAGTTATCATTTGTTGCATATAATCATTTCAGGATATTCATGAATAAGAGCGCCACCATCGCAAAAGTGTTGCCAAAAATTTGGCCACGGATTTGCCAAGTCACACTGTGCCGCCAACGCTCTTCACTTTTTTTTACTTATCGAACAGTTTTTCTAGCACAATCTTACGCATTACACTTAGCCACAGGCATCCAAGTTGAATTCGCTACTATCGTTATTATTCCCATAGTTTGGCGACTCCTAATATTTAAATAGGTATTTTTAGTTTCATAAAGCTCTGTTAATAAGCAGATGTTTCTTAGATACATTGCAGATAATGAAGGAATGCTGCCAAGTTGACAGTCCTTGGGCAGACAAAAGTCCGGCCTCTTTTTTTTACGTAGACCTGAGTGTCATGCGTATTGCAGGTCACTAATCTTAATTAATTTCTGATAATTTGAACCAGAGATCTATTTTTAATCTCCGGCAAATTTTTACGGATAACCTTCAGAGTATGGGTTTTAGGGGCACTAAAAGGTACAGGTTTTAAAAAACATTGAATACAATCTGTAAATGTAAAAAATTCCCGAAACTCATATTTACAATCTTGTTTTACAACTAGACATAACCCTTAAAATATAATAAAATCCGGCAAAATGATTGAATGTGTACCAAAAAATAGATGAGTTAGGAATCGAACCAAAAGAGCTGGCAGATAAGATTAGCTAGGAAAATCAGTCCAAATGGCTTTATTCGTCCGAGTAATATCGCGTGTGACTCTGCCATACTTTTGCAAAGTAAACAACTTATATTTAACATATTGGCTAGCAAAAAAATATATATACCATAAGTGGTTTACTGGGTAATATTGTGCCTCATTTGCGTGCTCAGTCCTTTTTCTCATCGCTTTACTGTTTCTGCATGATAATCAGACGATTTGCTTGTATTACTTTGCTATGTGTTGTTCATATTTGCTTTTTGCTCATTTTAGAGCTCCTATCCTATCCTCTGCTCTACTTATTTCTGCAGACTGAGCAGCCTTTTTCGTGATCTCTGCACTCTTTGGCCACTTTTGGAGTTTTGGCAATTTATAGTTTGGATTAAATTCTTTCATCTTTTAAATATTTTGAATTTTACGTTTCTTGGCAGCGGCGTCTTTAACCTTTTTGTTATACATATACCCCGTTCGGCACGCTAGCATACGGTCGAAATATCGGATACCGCCTGGCGTGTACTGTAGTGCGAAAAGCTTTGATGTTGTTGTTGTGTAGGTAGTGGCTCACATGCTTCGTTTGCTCTCTTCTTTCCCCTTACTATTCGCTATTTCAATTTCTTTTCGTTTACTTGTGCACGGATTCGTTGTATTTGACGTTCGTGCTGTGAGTTACTGCGGTGTGTGTTTCGTAGTTGACAGTTGACACTTTGCGTCCAACCACAGATTTGAGTTGTTACTCCGACTGGTTTAGTTTTTGCACACTATTTTAAATTTCGTTTCTTTCTTGTTTGTATCACTGGTTGAATTGGATTTGAAGAAGTTGCACGACTTTATCTTTTTATGTTTTCCAAAGTCTATTTTGTTGTACGGGAAACGGAAGCTGGAAGTCGGAAACTGTAATTGTCATTTGAGGTTAAGTGTTAGAAGTGTTTGTGGTCGAAGCCGTAGATTTTTTGTACGCTTTTCTATTTTTTGGCAAGGCGTATCAAACGCTTTCGGCAGTGAGTCCAGCAACTTGGTGAGTGGAAGTGTTTTGTTTATTTGGATTTACAACTCTTTCATTGAGTGTCGAGTGGTGACACTCAAATTTAGTTAGGGTGCAAATTTGGTAATAAATTTTGTGGTGAATTTTGAGCAACAAGATGCAAATTCGTGACAGATTAAACGCAAATACTAGCACTACTTTTCGGTTATTTTTGTGGTTGTATTGGGAATATATGAATATATATTTATATGACAAACAAACATGGCGTGCTGAAGAAAAGCTTAGCAGAGCTTTTACTAAGTGGATAGCATATTTGTTGATTGCGCTTACAGCGGCTGACTTGCACCCATTTTAAAATTTTGATAGAATTGAGAGAACATTGTTTGGGCATGGAAGCGGCTGAGTGTAATATTCACCAAAAGATCATAGTTATGATAAGAATAATAACATAATGTTAGGCAGAAATATTCATACACACGCCTTTCTTACAGTACGCATAACTATACAATTTTGTCAGTTCATTCCTTTTATAATATGATCATATGTTGACTCTGTTTGTCGTCCAAACCGGATTTGAATGAACAGACATGTTCTAGGAAAGTGTAAATAAGGATAAAAAGTAACTAATCAAAAATATTTTTGTGCAATGTACATGAGGTTAAGTATGTGATATGAAGGAAAATGCATAAAGTGGTTCCCTCAAGTTGTCACACTCGTGTCGCCCATGTAAACGCAACGAGCAATAACAAAAGAAAATCTATTACAATAATGTTTATATTGTTTCGGGAGTAGTCCAAGAAATTCAGAACTTTAAAAATTAAACAAAGTGATTCGTAAATAACTAAGTGGAGGTTATACAAAACGGGATTAATTAGTATGTCAAATATAACACATTGATTACAGCAGCTTTTGAAAACACTAGAGGAATATAATTTCCTGGTCCAGAGTTAGGCATAAGGCAACCTTTTAAGTTGCCGGACAACTGCAGTATATTTCCAGCTGAGGCCTTTGCTATTGCAAAATTCGCTGAGTTGGCTTCCAATGCATCTGCAGGGAATTCCAGAGTTGACATCTACATACGTAGACATCCAAGCAGCAATCAAGACAGTTAACTCATACCACATATCGCTCAGAAGTGTCCTGGGAAGTAGGGCAGCAGTGTGAAGTGTTGCCAAAAATAAAAGGAACTTCACTTTTACAGGGTTCCTGACCAAAAGAGCATCGATGGCAATGAAATGGTATACGGCTAACATCCGAAAACATTATCAGCATTGGGAAACTCATGCATTGCCTATACGACGATCTCGACAATAGCATGGTAAGGAAAATCCAAACCCTACCTGAAACGAGCTACCGGTGCTAAAATGCAAAATGGTAGAACATTGTTTGGTGGCGACGCACGAACGCAGGATAGGGCTGACAGATCGAGGAGACTGCAGAAAATGTCTAAAGCAAGGCACTAGGGAAACAATGAAGTAAATTGTGTGCACTTGTCTCGCATTGACAAGACTGCGCTGTAAGCATCTGGGGACATAGGGACATGGTATGATACACAGGAGGAGATATCAATAGTGGGGCCGCAAATTTAAACAGAATTCAAGTGCAGGCGTCCTAAGCGAAGACTATTTTTCTTGAACCCAGGAACTGGCCTCCATCTGGTATCGCAAAGGGCCAAAACTGGTACATGCTTGGGTTATTGGCCTACCAGACCTAATCCTACCAACTTTCTTGAGCTTATCGAGCGGAATTAGCAATAAACAAATCCAGGAACTGCTTAATCTGGCAGATTCTCGTACTGTAAAGCCACTTCTAAATAAACAGCAAATACTTTCCACACAATTACAAAAATGCCTTGGGCCCAACTATAAACAACTCTTGTGCGGAAAGAGCTAATGGCTTTAAAATCCATATGGTACATAGGTATGGTTTTCACCTATAACAGAAGATTTTTTTTTGGAATATCGAAATTCGAAAACACAAAAGTCTGTATATCGCTCATATGGGGGCTAGGGAAAGGTCTAGATCGAATTTTTATGTTCAAGGAAATAGTATCCAATTTACTGAATATCTCTATTTGTCTTTATTCTTATATTATAAAAAGAACCGTTAGCATTAAGATCCTAGTTTTAAACATACATACGTGGCTGGGTGGGGATATACATACGTGGCTGAGGGTTGGAGACTATAGAAGGCAAATCCAACTCCTGGAAGCTTAAAGCTTAAGCTGGAAGTTCATGGGAACATGTTCGCTTACAATTCCTCAGCGAAAAAAATATACGATTGTATAACAATTTTTGTAGAACAATTTTGGTGAAATGAAAATTGGCAACAATATTATAACGAGTGCTTAAAACATAGAACAAATAGTACTTACAAACTTAAAAACCACACTTAAAGTGATATAAGCAGCAGCAAAACATTTTTGTACTTTTATTAAAATTTCAACAAACTCTTAAATCTCATTACAAATTCACTTAGAAATATTTAAATAATACTAAAGTAAAATATATTACCGGAAGCTGTCTGCGACACGGCGTTGTCAACATTCCAACACTGCTAAGGCAAAGAGCAAGAGCATGTCCGTGGTACTTGTTGAAAGCCAAGAGAAATAAGAACATACAAGCACAAAGGGATGACAGACAAAATAATAGTCATAAATAAACTTAGCTTATCATTGTGAGCAGCAAAGCATGAACCAACACACCTTCACACAGAAAACGTTCGCATATTTATAGATTCCGTTATTCTTCTGGTTGTTTACATGAATAATCAGCTTTCCGGCGAAGCGAGGGAAAGTGGAAAGTCAGTGAACATTTTTTCCAACTTTAGTACAGCCTGAGCTAAAAAAATTCATGTACATAAGTGTATGTGTTGGTAACGAAACCAATGGAAGCTTCACTTTCATGTATTCTGAAGAAAGTTGATTACACTAGGTAACAATGTTGTGAAAAATGCGAGAAAATGAATTTCAATTGCCGTTTTTAAATCGCTTGTAATGAAATGCGTCGCTGACGTTTTGTCAGCTTTGCTATTTACCATTTGCTGCATGCGGCCGCCACTCGCGATAGGTGTCTTGCTGAATCGCCATTTTATGCTCGTTTTTTAAATTCGTGAATGGGAAATCATTAATCTTTGTTCTTTTTGTCAGCAGTCTACCCACTTGTTTTTACTAAAGTGCGTCGACAGAGAAAATCCAAAATTTATTGGAACATTACACTTTAAACGTTTCAAAAGCTTTCAACTAAAGCGTTTAGACTTCGAATACAAAAATAAGGAAACCAAATGAAATCACGCGTTCTCGTCTAAAAGAAGTAGCATTATCTCATAAAGGAAGCCATCATAACTGAAATGAGATCACAAAAGTATTGAGAAATATTCAAAGAAGTTCTTAGTAAATGGGTAAGTTATGATAAAGACGTCAAGACTTTACTGATAATAAAGCAGCCAATTGCGATTTGAAAAATGTTATTTCACGAGATGTATTACATACAAGCCGTTGTCGCTAACGTTCCATAAACATTCATGTACTTGGATTAAAGGAAAGGATTGAGATAAACATTTAATAGTTTGTGCCTTTTACCTAAGCTATACTCGTCCTTAAAAGAGAAAATTCAATATTTAATTAATGACTAAGTATTTAACTGAACTGTGAAGCACTATTTCAGCAATTTGAATCACATCATTTGAAACTATAGCAATGATATCTTTATTGCCTTATTTGAAGGCACAGCGATAGCTTTAAATCAGCCAAAATCCAAAATTGCAGACATAAAAGAGAGAGGCCGAAATGGGTGAGTACGAAGTTCTTGCAAAGCTGTACGATATGGGTAATGCTCGAAAATTTTACGAAAAGATGTGACGACTAACGGAAGGCTTTAAGACCGGAGCAAAATTTTATAGAACCCCTAGAAGTGAGCTATTGACTGATGCCCAGGCCAGCTAAGATTATGAAAGGAATACTTCTCTAGCCTGCTGAATGCTAGTGAAAGCATAACACCAGGAGATGCAGAAACCGATTCTCCAATCCATGACAATGGAGCAGACGTTTCATTGCCCGATCATGAAGAAGTTCGAATGGCAATAAACAACAAAGCGGCGGGAGCCGATGGATTGCCGTCCGAGATATTTAAACAGAGCGCAAGGAACTGATAAGGAGCATGCGTCAGCTTCTTTGCTGAATAAGGTCGGACGAAAGCATGGCCAGCCATTGGAATTTAAGTGTGTTCTGACTAATCCACAAAAAGGATGCCCCACAATCTGCGCCAAATATCATGTGACAAGCCTCCTGAACATCCCATATAAGGTTTTATGAAGTGTACTGTGTGAAAGATTAAAGCCCACCGTCAGCAAGCTGATTGGACCTTATCAATGTTTTTTTAGGCCTAGGAAATCAACAACTGACCAGATATTCACCATGCGCCAAGTCTTGGAAAAGACGCGTGAAAAGATAATCGACACGCACCACTGTCTGATTTTGGTATCTCCCTAAAAGCAATACGGCTGTGTAAGCTGACGTTGAGCAAAACCAAAAGCTCCGCCAGGATCGGGAAGGAGCTCTCCGAGACGTTTGATTTTAGACAAGGCGACTCCCATCGTGCGATATCTTCAATCTACTTTTGGAGAAAATAATTCGAGCTGCAGAACTAAACAGAGTGTACAGCTGAAGCGAAGCAAATATGTCTGGTGGTTAACGAGGGCAAGACGAAATATCTCCTGTCATCAAACAAACAGAATAGGCTACCACCTCACTGTTGACAGTCATGACTTCGTCATAGATAAGTTTGTCTATCTGGAACCTGTATTAAAACCAACAATAATGCCAGCTTCAAAACCAAACGTAGATTGACACTTTTCACTAGGTGCTACTTCGAACTGAGTAGAAAATTGAGAAGTAAAGTCATCTTTTGGAGAACAAAGACCAATGTCTATAAATCACTCATTATTCCCGTCCTACTATATGGTGCATGAGTCTACGTTACAAATTTTAGAGAGGAAGGCTCTGCAAAAGATTTATGGTTCTTTGCACTTTGGCCACGGCGAATATCGCATTCGATAGAACGATAAGCTGTATAAGTTATACGACGGCATTGACATATTTCAGATAATTAAGAGATAGCGGTTACGCTGGATAGGTTATGTCATCCGAATGGATGAAAACACTTCAGCTCTGAAAATATTCGACGCAGTGCCCGACGGGGGAAGCAGAGGAAGCCTCTACTCCGTTGGAAAGATCAGATGGCGAAGAACCTTGATGCACTTGGTATCTCGAACGTGTTTAATAAAAAATTAAACAGCCAGCTGAATACACTTTTCTTTAGCCCGCCAGTATATTGCTCATAAGCGTAAGACCAAAGTGATCATTAGATATTAAATAAAAAATAACTTTACTTTTTGCTGCGAATTTGTCCTCGCTGTATAAATTACAACTTTAGCAAAACTAAACATATTGATTCCTATAGTTACATTCAAGTTGGAAACTATTTCCTTCACACTTTGATTTTTTGTTAAATTCAGCAATTTTTATAAACGTTACCCCAAATATTCGCTTGGTAACGCGAAACCATTTTCTACCATTATTCTGATATATAATTGTACAATGACCGGTATGTTTAACGGGGGTACCTACTGACGGCAGTCTTATCCCAAATCCGCTCAAAAGCAAAGCGGATGAAATCAAAGGCTTACCTAAAACCTCTGCCGTACTTTGGGTTCGGCACCGGCTTGCAATGCAACTTCACATTCAATTGACAAAGTGCCAGTTCTTCCCTCGTTCGGGTTTTAATCACAACCACCACGATATCTCCAGTGGTCAGTCCGTATGAGCAGGTTGGAGCGAAGTTCAAGGGCTTCTCCTCTCCGTAATACCATAATTAAGTTTCCGGTCAGGCCTTGTAGCCAAAGTAAATACAATGAATATACATATATTTACACAAATTTTCAATTTTAACAAATATTTTATTCTCCAACAAAGAGAAGATATGAAATAAATTTCCCGCCGATGCATCGATGTATTGCAGAGCAAGGCTATTTGAACTATTCTTCTTCTTTTCATGTGCTCGCCATGTTAGCAGAGAAATATTTATCTATCGATACTTTTAATACAATGCACATTCTGATCGGGTATACAAGTATGTACGTCTGTATTTATGTATATTCTTCCAAGCTTCCAGCAATCCAAAGTCTGCTATAGGTAAATCCAAATTTATGTGTAAAAGTTTTAAAGTCACAAATAAAGTGCAGGATAAATGCGATAATGGAATACATTAACAACAATTACTTCAAACTACCAGTAGAATCAGCGAAACAATGAGCTAGAGATCGTCTTGGTGGGTAAAAATGCTGCTGGAAATACTTTACTTTACTTAGCAGCACTTATAATAACATTATTAAGTTATCTTAATGTTTTATTAAGTGTTTATCGCTCTTAAAATGTCCAACACCGTTAACGCTTTAACAATGAACCAATCCATTATGTTCCGCTCTGCTCTCCAAAGCCTGGCATCGACATTTTCAAAGACTTATCTGTTCAGTTTCGCTGCATTGTGCTATTAAAATTTATATTTAACGGCGTCGCAACCACGTGAAATGTTGTTAACTTGTCCATTATGTTAATTGGCAGTTCTTTGCATGCGACAACACGCACATAAACACACACTCGCGAGAACTATGGCGTGAACCGTTAGGGGCCTTTCAGCCGCTGCAAGATCGCTTAAATAAGCAAACACATTTAAATGCGTAAGCACTTCTCTATACTTTCCTTCGCTATACGGTCAACTCTCCACTCTCTCTATATATATATATCTATATATATACATATATAGATATATATATTATGAAGAGCCTACCCGTTAGTTGGTTCGTGCTTTTGAGTCGCTTCCCTGAAAGCTTTGTTCCAGTCTTTGAATTTTTACACCCTACCTCAGCTTTACTTTGAGTTTAGTTGTTCCATCCCATTTATACTTTTCAGCCTAATGATATTCAAATGTATGCAAATATTTTCCGCTGTCAACTCAACAATCAAAATTCAACATTAACAACTTAAGACCAAAAGCAAATAATTAAATCTACAGGCCTTTGAATTTAGCAACCACCGCCAGCACATTCTCTACACTGCTTGTAAGTCCAGAGCTTTGACAGCTATTATCTTCATCCCTCATCTGTATGCTTCTCTGTTGGCTGTTCTAACCACTATTAGATTCCGTTTTAACCTCCCACGTTTTTCTCCGACTATGTCACCATAATAATCATACCACACTTCCGTTACTTATCACTGTGAACATCTGTCGTTAATGACAATTAGTAGGTCACGCACACAAGTAAACGCACACGCTAGCAAATATACACACGTACGCAAGCTATTTTCACTTTAGTTTGTTTGTAGGTTAGCCAGCGGAGGCTGGGTAGCCTTGAGGCATTTCTGCAGTTCTCCCGTTAGTTTCCTTAATCACACTTTGTCAAAGTTTTGAGAGTGAAGTTAGTTGAGTTGAGTTGAGTCGAGTTACGTTGCGTTGAGTAAAGCAAAACAAAGCACAGCGACGAATTAGTAGACATAACATAATACCTGCTGAGCATAATGAATTGACTTTAGAATTTGCTTTGCGAGTTTTGTGCTTCTCAATAGACGCCAGCTTAGAGTGCTAATTGATAAAGCTAGTTCCACGAGTATTCTCTCAAGTAAAGCAAAAGTTGTATGGAAGATGTTAAAGTACCAAAATATACCAAATAAATGAATTAAAGGCTAACGAGAATGGCCGAAAACCGTAAATAAAACCTGTTAACGAAGGCAGTGAAGAAGGTATATTTAGAACCTCTTTCCTAAATCAATTAGTTCGCCGAGTAGTTAAAGGTATAACTATTTGAATCTATTACTATGAACGTATTTATTCTTCACTAAAAGTAGTTTTGAAAACTTAATAAATATTAAATAGGATCCACAACTGACAGATGTGCAGATGTGCAGAATGCAGAAGAAAATATGTAGTGAACAAATTTTCCCCTTACTAGAGAAAATGGTTCTACCGAGCTACCACACAAACCTATTTGAGTGTCCATTATTTCGGATGTGGATTGTTATCTTGCAAACACTCACTCAAGTATCTTAGTTTTTGCTTTAAAAATAAGGATTCAACGTAAGCAAATACTTTTCCGATATATTTTACATGGGACTTTTTGATAGTTCGCATTAGACAGGTAAATCCATAATTTTGAAAAGGTAGTATTATAATACAAAATTTTCTGATTCACAAAAAATAGTTATTTTTTCAACTAAAATATTTTTTTAAAAGTTCTTCGCAATTAAAGTTATAAATCACCTCAGCATTCATACAAATGATTTAGACATTTTATGTTGCTCATACGACATGGTGTACTATATAAATACAGTAAATTTAATGCTTAACTTATGCGTATAACTTTTAAAGTAATGTTCTTATAAAATAAATCATTAACAATCTTTTATAAAATGGAAAATTTTGTTTTAGAGTTAGTTAGTTTGTTATTCTGTTTTAGAATTATTTGCTTTGGAGATAAGAAATGAAGATATAAGATAAGAATATTTCGCAAAAAACTCAAAAAATCTTATAAATAATTTATGACAATAGCAAGCTGACATAGACACACTTTAAATTAAAAATAAAGAACTTCTTTACTTTGGCACCCTATTATACATATAAACTCCAAAGAATGTTTGGCTTTAGCTTCTGCTGTCTAAAATATTTCTGTTAAGGACTCCTGTTATTGAAACATACATACCTCTGTTCGTAAGTTAGTATGGTATGATCAACTTATTACAAACTATTTTACATTTCAAAATTCGCTGCTAGTCAAGCGATTGTTTTCTATTCTAGTGAAAAAAACTCAAGTTTCGAACTTCGAGTTGAAAGAGTTACCAGAAAGTACGCTGATAATTCGTTAAAGTGATATTACATAAACATTTCATGTCGTCCGAATGGATAAATACACTCCAGCTGTGAAAGCATTGGACGCAGTACCCGCCAGGGGAAGCAGAGGAAGACGTAAACCTTCACTCTTTTGAAAAGACTAAGTCGAGAAGAACCTGGCTATACTTGGAATCTTCAATTCCATTAAAAAAATAATAAACGACTGAAGCGCTGTTTTTAACTCGGCTATAACCGCGTAAGCGGTGTCTACGCCAGTAAAGAAGAAGAAGTAGATAAAACGTTTTGTTCAAGTTTAAAGTTAAAATTTTAAACTATTCAAACTACTGTCAAAAAATAATTATTTTTGAACAACTAGTACACTGGCTACTCTCTGTCAAATCTTGAATATATTTCTGGGCTCAAATTTAATAAGTGCATTTTTAAAGATGCAGTAGGCATTTTGTGAAAATTTGCCAGGAATTTCGCTCTTAATTTTAGAGAGACTTTTACTTAAGCGTACCTAATGCTTACCCTTATGTGGTCGATTAAATATGTTATAATTCCGATGTAAATTTATGAAAGTCGAAGTTGTCTAGAAGTTCACCTTGAAATGTCACGAATACTTTTGCTGGCAGTGTTGCCGTTCTTCTCCCTAAATTTTAGTTCAAACAAGTTTGGGATTACTTTTAAATACTTTTGAGTTCTAGAACAAGGTATTTAGTACCAGAAATATATACTATATACATATATATCAGTAATGGGCGTTGTTTATCGGGAAGCGTCAGCTAACTGATAATATAGACTCTACATGCATCGATGCCAAACCGCACCGTATAAGGCCCATACACTCACTTTACTTATATACATCTTACGTTATATCTAAATTTTCCATATACATATGTATGTATGTAAATATTTGCAGTGCTGTATGCAGTCATGCTACGGAAGTACGTAAAGCATGTCTGTTTGCTAGCGAGGAAATTAATTTGAGTGACAGATTGCTTGTTGCAAATGTCGATATGCAATATACTATATTTGCATATATGTATGTTATGCAAATGTTCATGTATTAGCAGATGGAAATATGCGCACCATTGGAAACTTCCCCAACGACATTGACGCAATTTCATACCTATTTACATAAAGTAGGTAGAAATCTGTAAAACTCGACTTAAGCACTGAATACTTCAATACAAATTTATCACTTTATTGAAATTTTCAATGTTTTTATTTAATAAACGTTGTAAATTTTTCGTATTTTCTTTAAGTATAAGACGTCTCATTAATATTTAGGCTGCCGTCTTATGTTTTAAATTACAATTAAATTATTGTTTTATGTCACAAAGCAATGCAATGGATATTTTCTTGCGACGATCTGAAGCACTTTTAACAGTTGCGTGAAACCACGTCAAGTGGTCCTCGAAAAGTTCGAAAAACAACCGATTTTGAAAATTAGAAATTCATAAGGAAGGGAGTCAGATGCATACCCCGTGATATAAATATTTTGTCAAATTTCTTTTTTTTTTTTTGTTAAAGTTATTTAAGGTTGAAGTTTAGAGTATGACAAAATTGTAGAATTATTTTCTCATAAACTACTGGAGATAAATCGATGAAATCGATGAAGTCAAAGAAAAAAGGTCCTGCTATATTATAAATATTTTTTCATGATCCTTTTGTTTGAATAATAATATTCTAAATCATTCTTTGTTAAACAATTGAAATTTTGTAAGTGTTCTTCAAGCTAAAAAAAATTGAAAAGTATGTGACACAGCGTGAAGAATTTTTGTTTATTCATACCATTCCAAAGATATTGCATTTTTTTTTTCTAGCCTGATAGCCTTCCAGCTGGAGTACACAAATATATAGATAGCTCATCTGATATATCCAACAAGTTTTTTCTGTTTTTCTTCCAATTTTTTTGGTATAATTTATAATGATCAGTCGAACTGCGTTTTCAGTTTTATCAGAACTGTCTGAGGCATCCATGTCCTCCCCTTTGGCTTCAGCAATAGCATTAACTCTCATAATTCGCACCCTTCTGAAGCTAAAACTCAAAGCTGGTGTGCCTGTCATACTGATGAGTAACCTGGACTGTGCAACTGCAATAGTTTACGTATCACAGAGCTGAGGCGGCATATCGTCCAGGCCACCATTCTTATTCGGGAGGTTAAAGGAGAGACGGTCTCCAGAACCCCTATAATACCCAAAAACTTACCCCTCTGGTCAAACGCTTACAATTTCCATTAAAAGTAGCTATCTCTACCACAATAAATAAAAGTCAATGAAAAGCTCTAAAAGTAACCGACATTCACCTGGACACACTGACAACTTTGCGTTGGTTACTCGCGTGTGTCGAGAAAATAAAGCCTTTTTTAAGCAGAAAACAATAAGTCCCGCAATGCTGTTTACCGGGATGTGCTGCAGTAAAATAATGCCTACCTTTTTTCGATTTCCGATGCTCAAACTTAAATCAATTTGCTTCTGAAAATGTGAATATTTTACTGTTATTTCACAGTTTATTTTCTTTAATAAACCGAGGGTAACACCGCGGAGCAAAGCTAGCGTTCTTATAATTTCTATTTTGCTAAATTCAAGTTTACGACACGACAAGATCCTATAAAAACATTGATACATCGATGGATATCGGCCATCACTAGCTTGTACTCATGAATGTACAGATATTTACACATTCACACTTACACACTTTTTGCAAGAGAGGAAATTGTCTACTCGTTGCCATCAGATCGTACGAGTAATGTTGCTTGCTGACTGGCGCATATGTGAAATGTGTTTTGCTTTTATGGATTTGATAGCATCTATTGCATTTGGCCTAAATCGACATCGAAATATCTTGGAAGTGATTTGCAGTGTTTGTGGTGAAATGGAACATGGTAGTGAAGGTTTGAGATTGGATTCTGAACCAGGAAGATCAGTTCACTGTCTTTAACAATTTGATAGTGCATACTTGTGTAGAACAGTAAAATAGCTAATATCAACGGGTGATGAGACACTGCTTAGAATTTGAACAACAGCAGACAATAAAATGTCTCATTTATCGTTGAAACAACACATTTGATCTTAATAGACAGCCTACACATTGTCTCATCCAGGATTGGTGAATTTAGAAGCAATATTAGAAGCAACACTAGATCAAAGTCGACCCACTCTGCTTAGTGAAAATAGAAAACTTTAATGTTGCTAATTATAAGTCTAGCTTTACTTAGAACGGATTCATTACGAATTTCATTTGTAATATACACTAGTGAATTCATTTTAGAACCTAATAGTAACAACTGAATGAAAATTATTTTCCGCGTTTTAAGATTATGATGTATGTATGCTTCTTTAGCCAACGGCACTAAAATGTCTATTTCGGGCGCTTTGGTAGAACACGCTAAGCCCCTCCTAACAACGTCAAGCACGCTTCCCGCTTATAATCAATATGAATACCTGCGCGAAAAGACACATGACACATTGCATTTGTTTCCGTTGTAATTCGAGTACTTCGTTTGTTTTCACTAAGAGTTCTGACACAGCGAAAGTGAGTGCCGTGTCAGAGATCACAACAAAATCCTTTTAGAAATATTTAAGCAAATGCCATACCAAGCAACTCTCTTATTTTACATAAAAGAAACATTCCAACCTTTTCCAGCAGCTGCGAGGTTAATACTGATGCGCCGTGGGGATGAAGAGTGCTTCAATGCCAAATATACACTCTGGGATAACAGACTAAAGCAAATAATGCAAGACAATATTCGCACATTAAAGCAGTTGTAATGCATATATATGTTTGTCCACATTTAAATATACGACGGTGGTCCGATAGATAATTAACTTCACCGTCGGATGACGCTGTTATCGCAAAGAGAAATATATTATCGCATTATACATTATTGTAAGCGGCTGATATCCTCCTGGGTCTGACTCGTAGGTTCGTTTTGAAGCTGCTATGTCCGTTGGTATGGCATTTCTTGTTTTTGGAATAAAATTCGTACTGTATCGTTGCTAAACAGAGTGCGGAGTTTTAATGTTCTCGCATATCAATTTTTGACGAGAACGATAACATTAAAATAGACACGACCTAGGATCAAAAGACCCCGCAGATTATACCCTATGGAGTAATAATCGTAGGCGTGAGAACACTGACAGCGCGAGGGTGGTATATTTACTTACTTTGGAGAACAAGTGCCATGAGACCATGAATCCACTTCACATCAGTATTTGAGGTTGTTTAAGCGCAATTCAAATGAGCTTCTTCGTCGTTTCGTGACTGTCGACGACACCAGAGACCAGGAAATAGTAGAAACAGAGCACTTCACCCGACAAACCTACATCACAGAAGAAGAAGATTGTGTCGTCAACCGGAAAGATACTGCTAGCCGTTTTCTAGAATTCACAAAGTGTGATCTAGGTAGACTAAGAAAGGCAGATAAAAAACAATGTTTTTCCACCTTAACAATGCATCGGCTCAAAGCATCTTCAGATTTGGTTTCTGTAACTTTTCTTTTTGTTTCCAAACCAGAAAAAGTTACTCACCGGACAGAAGTTTAAGACGAATGCGGAGTTTCCCGCCACAATGTAGGGCTATTATGCGTGCCTCTAGAAAATATATATTTTATGTGTTTCAAGAAGTTGAAGCATTGCCGGATCAAGTTTTCGCTGTTCTGTTTTTAATAAAATGCAATTTTATTGTATAGAAATGGTTACAAATGAATTATTAGAAGAAGAATCCCAAACTTTTTCCATCTTTATGGTAAAGCTCTAGTACCATTAGTTTAAACTGTTCATCTTGTGATGCTATAAAAGTAAGCCATTTTTCGATCTTGTCTTGTGAATGGAACTGCTTCTGAGCTAGTCCAAGTAATA
Source organism: Bactrocera zonata (assembly GCA_037783105.1). Taxonomy (NCBI): domain Eukaryota; kingdom Metazoa; phylum Arthropoda; class Insecta; order Diptera; family Tephritidae; genus Bactrocera; species Bactrocera zonata. Next base: position 73,655 of record JBAWJQ010006316.1, read on the forward strand.
ACAAACCGAGCAAATAAAATAATATTAATGTAATATCTGGGGAAACGGACTTCCCATTTAAGTGATCTTAATTGGGTTTCAATGGGTGACCGAGTGTTGTCATGCAGTGAAATCACTTTTCCGTGCCTTTTCTAGTAATGAGAACTTAAGGAACCTATGGTCCTTGTTTCTAAATCACTCCTAGCGCATTTAGTCACTTTGAAATGGCTTGGCGTTTGAAACGGATCATCATCGAAAAACGGTCTAATTCATCGTCATTCGAACATGTTTGGTCTTTCTTCATCCAGACGGTCGTTAATGTCGGAATCTCCGTCTTTGAAGCGATGAAACCAATCACGGCACGTTGTTTGCTTTTTAGAGCTCCCGATGTGCTTTAGCCACCGATTTCTTCGACTGAAAGAAAAGAAACAATACTTCCCGAAAAAAGGATTATTTCGTAAAAAATCCGACGTATTCGCACAAGCAGAAATCTATGCTATGCTTATCACGTTTTGGAGATATCAAAGTCGATCTTCACTAACTGCTGGAGCTATCTATTGGCAAACAGCGGAAACTTATTTGCGCACCTAATACATATATTGAGCAAAATGGGGACAAAGTTAGTCACCAGATTTCTTGTATTGTTTGCATATTGGACCACCCTCGTACAGAAAAAGCATACGTACCTACACAATCTTACTTGAGTATCCGCTAAGGCATGCCTGCCAGCAATGAAGCATCATTGCACCATGTACCATTTTGCTCTGTTGCTGCTATTTTGTTAATCTCTAAGTAGCACCTTGCTACATGAAACCGACACGTGCATATGCACACATACCATACATACATACATATGTGTTTCCATGTAGCAACTCAGTATGTTTACTTTAAGTTTTGCTATTCCTCGCATGAGTGCTTAATACGATTTACGCTTGTGTACACACACACGCATTCTTACATTCTTATACGCAAATTCGAATGTAGTCGCTTATGTTTCAACATTTCTTCTAGCTAAATATTAGTTTTTTTTGTTTTAGTTTCCAGGGACTACTAATTTTCTTCAGCATTTATACGAAAGAATTCTCAAAAATTTTAGTTTGTAAATCTCAGCCTTGCACTGCCTTTTACGGCAGAATTTAAACTCCATGTACCATTCCAAGCATAATGAAGTCTCATCGGAAACCCTTCATACGGCTTAATCTTCTTCTTATTCTTATTCGCTTCAACGAAAAATTTTGACTTTTTTGTGTGGCTTTTCTTTTCACCATCTTGTTGATTTCTTTCACGCCTGAGAGCGACATTTACGTTGCCCTTTTGCTCTTTGCACTTTTTGTTTTTCTTCTTTTCCCTCCCTCTGTGCCTTCCCACAAATGTTTTGTTTTATTTATTTAGCTTTGTGTAAAATTTTTTTAAGTCCCCATACTAGGCTCATCTGCGATTTTTTCTTTGCTAAGTTTCAGGCCACCTTTGAGACGCTTATACTTGCATGTGTAGGCATATGCAAAGGGGACATGTGTATATGCTGGTATTACACGTGCTCACACCCAGCAGGAAATAAAAGCTTAGTGCTCGAAATAACTGCTGGTAAAAAATGTACATGGTGCATATACCAAAATATCTTTCTCAAAATTAGCGTGAAGATATAAGAGAGAGAAAAACTTCGAACACTGGTTTAAAAAGAAAAAAAAAGCTATCAATAACGACTGCTGCATTATTTAGCATTAGGCACGTTTTTATGAGAAAACCGCGACAAAATAGCACATGTCGAATTGGCAGTGTCTTCCTGTCTTCAGCTCAAGAAAACACTAATTGCGGCGGAACTCCATGGCAATAAAAGAACAATCGCTGGAGCACAGCTTATTTTGAAAGAAAAATTTGAACTGCGAAAATGGCATCGAGAAGTTTTGAGGATCACACAATCGGTTCATCGCTCACACTGTCAACTAAGTTAAATTATACTTAGACTTACAGACAGAATTAATTGAGGTTAGATCGTAGGGCTAATCCAGAAGTTAATCGAGGTTACTAGAGGTAAAAAAATTATTGCATGATATCACCTCAACTTCACCATCATTTTCGTAGGCTCACATACAAGAAGTTAAAGTAAAATCCTAACATGGATAATTGAAGTTTGGATCTCAATTGTGACATTTTCTGTTGACTTTTTCAAAATGCCATGGGTACACTATTATTCATTAACTTACTTAGCAGAATAATCCAACACCTTTTCAATACAAAAGATAAAATCTCATATTTCTGAAACTATAAAACCAACTTTAACCAAACTTGGTGCGCTGTTTCTATCTTACAAAGGCGAAATAGTATGTAGAATAGTGTTTAATTTAACAAAAATAAATATTCAAAATTTTTTAGTCCAACTGTGACTTGGGGATACACATTTTAAATTAACTTTTTCCCTACCAGGCATTCGAGACGTTTCTAGGTGTGTGTGCTATAGCAAAGTATCTCCGATGTATGCGCGTGACAATTCGTCTGACTTTTAATACTGTTTGCTTTGTGTTCCGTGTTCAGCGTTCAGCGTTTTGGGCTTTGTGAATTTTGATTTGTTTTATTGAGTTGTTTCTTTGGCTTCACCACCAGGCGACCTCTGGCAATTTGCTTGCGTATTTTGCTAGATTTAACTTTGTCTTTGTTTCGTCGGTTGATAATCCGGGCGTAAAATGTACAAGCAAAAGATGCTCTACATAAAATAAGTGCTTATGTTAAATCGGCAATAACAATCGTGTATACGAGTGTATTTGCAGCTGATATACGGCTTAAAGTTTATTTTTTACATAAGTACATATGTATATATGTAAGGCACTGTGTATGCGCATACGCTTATGAATATTTAAAAATGTATGTACGTGTACATTCATACGTAAACAGAAAACAAGGCACGTAGGCATGCTCAGTTGCAGCTGAAAATAACAACAACGAGTAGGTGAGGTATAAGTTCTGCTAGATGCAATCGTTTTAATTTTTTTGGCAAATATTATACTAGCCCACCTTCATACGTGCATTTGTAATGTAATATATTGACCGAAACCGACTTGAGGTTTTAAATTCGACGGAAAATAGTTGGGATGAGTGGAAAATATTAACTAAATATTGAAGATTTTGGAAACAAACTGCAATCTAAAAGAGATGGTGTATAATATACATGTATGATGTTTATCGAAAAGTCTCACAAGTTCATTGAAAATACCGTGATATAGAAGGAGACGTTTTCTGGCACCTCGACTCGACTTCACCGTCTGGTCCTTTCAACGGAGTGGAGGTCTTCATCTTCTTCTGCTTCCCCGGCTGGTACTGTGTCAAATACTTTCAGAGCTGGAGTGTTTTCGTCCATTCCAAAAACATTACCTAGCCAGCGTAGCAGCTGTCTTTTAATTCGCTGTACTAAGTATGTCAATGTCGTCGTATATCCCATACAACTCATCGTTCCATCGAATCTTCCGCAGAGCCTTTCTCTCGAAAGCTCGTAACGCGAATCATCAAGTTATGGGAGTCAAGTCGCGAGTGCGACGACTGTTTGTTTGATGACAGGAGATATTTTGTTTTGCCTTCGTTCACCACCAGACCCATTTGCTTCGCTGCCTCAGCCATTCTGGTGAAAGCAGAACTAAAGGTACGGTTGTTAAGGCCAATGATATCTATGTCATCAGCATACGCCAGCAGCTGTACACTCTTATAGAAGATGGTATCTTCTCTGTTTAGTTTTGCATCTCGAATTATTTTCTCCGGAAGTAGTAGAACCCACATGAAAAGAGAGTTGTGTGCTCTGAATACCTTCGATTTTGGTATTGCTCAATGTCAGCTTACACCACTGTATTAGTTTTGCACCTAAGTGTGCGCTGCCTAATCCACAAAAAATGTGACCCTACAATCTGCGCCAATTACCGTGAGAAAAGTATCGTTATTAACGCACATAAGGTCTTGGCGAATGTATTGTGTAAAAACTGAAGCCCGCCGTCAACGAACTGATTGGACCTTATCAGCGTGGCGATCAGAAAGGAGCTCGACATGCTCCATCTCTCCGTTGATTTTAAAGCCGCTTTCGACACGAAAATATTGTACTTTTCGAAAATATATCAGTCACTTAGTAAGTATCACATTTGAGGCTGTAAATTTTGTTAGCTCAGCTTCTATTTTTTACCACGGTATTATGCTTTACTTCCATTACCTAGTACCGTAATAACCAATACGGTGGTATAAAACTAGTCAGCACGTTTTACTTCTGTCAACCAGATCGTGGTTGAACAGCTGTGACTCACAGTCGACCTCTGCAAAGAAGGGTTAACAACGTAATCACTGTCAACGGCAGCAAAAAATTGAAGACTTGCGTATTATATACTTGAATGTATATACATACTTATGTATGTATGCACAAAAATTTTAGTGTGGGTGTGATTTCCACTTCATCAGGTATTCCTACAACGCAGATAAGAAAGTCGCAGCATTACAAACTTTTTTCAACTACTTGCCAACATTGTTCGAATATAAAGTGCGGAATGGTCTAAGAGTCGAACGGTGAAAAAAATAATACAGCATAAGAAAAAGGATTTGCTGAAAGCTTGGAAATGCTTCTTAAGGCAAAGAATAAATAATTAAATAGTGCTTACACCCTTTCGAGTAGTTTGCACGAATTTGTACTTTTATTTGTTGCTTTCGTTTATAATACTATAGGCACATATCCAAGAAATGAAGGTCAAACAAGTTATGTGAACAACTTTTAAAATTTAAGGATAATGCCATTATAAAAACTATTGTATAATTATAATTTTATTTTTGGCGGAAATTCACAAAAGTTCAGTTGTATTGACGGCTTTCAGGTTAGCTCCTCGAATGTTTATTCAAGAATCTGTATGACTTTATGATCCCAAACTAAAATTATTATTATTACAAATTAGATTATTATAATGGATTTCCTTTTCAAATTAAAAACATAGATCAATCTGAATTCATTACTTCATCATAAGTCAAACGTATTGAACATATTTGCTTGGAAGAAAACCACATCCCGAAGCAAACAACAAATACATACTATACTATACTTGATATTATAACATTTGATAGTACAATTTTTGTATCCGTTATTTTAATGTAAATTTTCTGTAGTTCTATCAATACGGAAGGGTTAGCAAAGCAGTTGATAGTGAGAAATTAGTTGAGCGCAGCATCACTTTCATTTGAATGTGCAAAAAGTTTCAAAACTAAATCGACTCTATTCCGCGCGATTTCGCCTCTCATTTCCAACTCCATTTTCTTCGAGAGAAATATGACGGCACCCGACGTTGGTGCATGATGAATGCGCGTTGATGAGTTCGTGAAATGAAAAATGATGACTCTACTCTTGGCAACAGCAAGTTGCACCTATTCCTACGCAGGGCTATCAGCTATCAAAAGCGCGAACTGCGGATGATTTCATGTAAACCAGCACTTAAGTAGAAGACAAAAAACATGCAAATGGAAAACTTTTGATAAGTCGGAAGCATTTCCCTTCTTTGCAAAGAGAAAATGGGGGCAGTAGTTGGAAAGATGCGTGCGTAAGTTTTTATATCTTCGACTTAGTTTCGAAATTTAGAATTTACTCATTTCCATCTGTGATTTGAGCTTGACAAGGGTTTAGTTTTGAATAATTTACCCATATGTGTATTAAGAGTCTTATTTTAAATGCAAAGTTTAGGTGTATGCGTGGTAATAGAGACAGTCCTCTTACGCGAATTATTACTTTAATTATGCTGGACTCACTAGTAGGTTTCAACGGTATAATATTATTCAGCCAAACACTGCAACGGCTTGCAGAAAAAATTGAATACAATAAAAATCATTAATTTTGTCGATATAAACAGTTTTCTTAACGCCTTTACCATGGTTGTAATCAAAAGGGGCGTATCTTATAAGGGCTGTTGCTTCTTTTTTATTTCGATACCAGACGAGATTCCAGACAGGCGACTACCCATCGTGCAACTTCTTCAATCTACTGCTGGGAAAAATAAATCGAGCTGCAGAGCTGAATCGAGAAGGAACAATCTTTAGTAAGAGCGTCCAGCTACTTGCATACGTCGATGATATTGATATCATTGGCCTCAACAACCGCGCTTTTAGTTTCTCGATGAAAAGAAAATGTGCCTGCCAGTGAACGATGACAAGACGAAATACGTCCTATCATCAAAGCAGTCGTCGCACTCGCGACTAGGGTCTGACGTCACTGTTGACAGTCATAACTTCGAAATTGTAGATAATTTCGTCTATCTTGGAACCAGCATTAACACCAACAAAAACGTCAGATCGAGATCCAACGCAGAATAGCTCTTGCCAACAGGTGCTACTTCGGGCTGAGTAGGCAATTGAGAAGTAAACAAAACCAAAACGATATAAGTGCAAAGCATGGAGGATAACAACATCTGATGAGTCGATGTTACGAGCTTTCAAGAGAAAGGTTCTGTCCTTTGCTAACTTCCGACGGGGAAGCAGAGGAAGAGGAAGGCTTTCACTCCGTTGGAGAGATCAGGTGTGGAAGTCTCGAATTTGGACCTCCAATTGTAACATATTAAAGGACTATACACATTTTTTGAAGGAAGTTGCCGTATATGGTGTGGCGATTAACTAGTCTTCGTTTGGGCGGTGTGGTTCGGCTGGAAGTCATCTAACAGTATATTCACAAAACGGTGTGTTTCGATGGGATTGGTTCATAGGCAGAATAAGGTTAGATGCGTTATATTCTTTGGGCATGCAAAGAGGTGGTTAGAGTCATGCGGCCACTCGTGGCACGTTACTACCGTATCCAGAACGAATTTGCGCAAAGGTCTTTCTCCATTCTTGTGGCGACTAGAGCTCTTCGTTTTTATATGGTGGAGGTTTGATGCTAGCACACCATTCACTGAAAGTGAGTCTGTGAAGGTATTGGTGGCTCCAAAGTGAATGAAAAATATTTTTGAAGAATTGTTCGACATCATCCTCGTAATCAAAGAGAGACCTATACACCTCGATAGCACAGGCTGTCGAGTGTAATTGCTGACAATTTAAATTTTAAAGTAATCGACTTTTTATTAAGATTCTTTCTTACTGCTTCGTCCATTTAGTTGTTGTAGTTGTTGTTATAACGGTTATCAATACCCCTTAGGATGGTAAGGGTTTTCTGTGTTGTCGTCGACGTCATCTAAAGGGAGGCCCAGGAAACGTGCTGTTTCGTTGGGGTCGGACCAAAGGAAAACGGGTGTTAGATGAGTGGGGTTGGTAGGGCATGCAAAGAGGTGGTCAGTGTCATGCGGAGACTCGTTGCATGCAGGACATACATTGGGTATGTCAGGGTCTATTCTGGATAAGTAGGAGTTTAACCAGAACGAAGTTGCGCTAGGATCACTCGCGTTTCTCGCGGCAACTCGAGCTCTTCGTCTGTGATGGGTGGTGGTTTGACTCCAAGAACGCCATTCATGGGAAGGGAGTTGGTGAAGATGTTGATGGCTCCACTGTGAATGGCGGCCGGTACCTGTCGAAAGTCAGTTGCGTTCGAAGTCCGGTCGGCGTACTGTACGACGTCGTGGACGAAAGACCTCTTGATGCTCCTAGAGGCGGTTCCGCTCCAAGCAGATGGCTGCAAGGGGGATTTCTACGAAAACATCCCAAGCAAGAACTGCTCCTTAACTGGGAGCATAAGCGTCTAACTATGAAAGTGTTCGATAGGAGACATCAAAAGCTTCCCATCGTGGTCCGGAGCGCAGGTCTGGAGTTTCCTCATCTGCGTACCACTGAGGAAATTAGTGAATGTGGTCGCTGTGGATTAAATGAGCAGAGTGTCAAGCTCGTTGCAGAGAAGAGGCGAGAAAAATTGGGTAGGTAGCTATTTCAACATAGTAGAGTTTTAGAACATAAGCCATTGATTCTCTTGCCTGACGTCAATATCGTATATACTTTCTTAACCCTTTAACCCTTTTGCAAAATCTAATAAGTATTTAAATTTACTTTCTGTCTCTAAGTTCTGAGGTCATCATCATGTTATATAATAAGATAATAGTCAAATTCGATTCTAAAACACTTGTATAATCACACATTATTATTTTCTTTAACATTCTTTTGTACCAAATTGGAAATTAAAACTCTATTAAAATTTTATTTTTTTATGAAAAAAGGAAACCACTTATCGATATTCTTTCAAAATTTTCTAAAAAGCTTCATCTGGACATCTTCCTCTATTATTATTATTCATTCATATTCTTCTATATTACCCTCCTTTCATGGAGCTCTCTTTGCATACAGCAAAATTTGAGTAACTCCAAATAGTCGAATAAAAAGTTTATGTAGAAAAGCACTAAGTACCCCTTAACCATTGTAATACGATTGCGAGACAACTTGAGCTGAACACCTCAGTTTCCTTGCATTTCCATTGCGCTGATGTACTTATATTGTACTGCAAACTAACATAAAAAACCAAAGTAAATCAAGGGAGCGGCTTGCATCTTGCCGCTCCTCAATGCCTTGGCTCCCGAAATTCAGCAATAACTCATTATCCAAATGTCGGTAGCACTTTACGACTTTTCAGTTGCTACAGTTCAAAATTTTCGACTGTTGCTGGTGTTCTTGTATACTTATGTTACAGCTCTAAGAAATGAGCCCTCAAATACTTTGGGGAAATTACACATTGCCGTATAAAACTTTTCCACTTTGCCTCATTTTCTTAAACTAACTTTTGAATTTCTTTTAATTTTTCCTTTCACAATAATGCGCACATCACCCCTTTAGTCACACACACACACACACACACGCACGCACGACTTAACCGACCAACTTTCTTGCAGTGTTGAAGGATTGCATGGGGGCAAAGCGCCTCGGTAGCGGAGAAAAGATACTTTTTCATTTAATTCATACTTTAATGTGCGAATTTTTATACTCTTTCGTTAATGCTGTGAGTTTCAACTTAAATGAAAATTCTTTCTTTAGCCGGGTCGGAAAAATTTTACATATTTCATTTCGCAAAAAGTTCCTTGTGCGCAGAAAGTGAGCAGCGCTCGTTGATTGGTTGCTTAAAGAATTGCTAATTTTAATTGAGTGCATGCAATTAAAGGTGAGAACTCACGGAGCGCAATTCAAACTCGCGATTGCTGAGCAACTTTGCCACTTGCTGTACAAAACCCAGCGTAAATAACAATTAGTTTAAGGATAACTTGATTTGAGCATATTAGTTCCTTCTCTATATATATTTTTGAATTATTAATAAGGCATAAGTATAGTCATGTACATATATAGTAGATGATCACTATGAGAAGAAGAAGATTTGATTGTGATTTGGTGTAAAGATTTATAAACATTATGTTTTGTTCCCTGTCAGCGAAAAGCATATTCTTCTGTGGTAAATTTACCTAACGGATGCCAATGGAAAGTGTTCATGAAGTCGCTATGCTGTCCATAGCGGTAGCTCTATAAACCACTCCAACGGAGGCTCTTGAACTAATGCTAAGTCTACCGCCCATAGACCACTTCGACGAAAGCTGCGCGGCAAAATCGGAGGAGCAACTACTGAGAAAGTTCAGAGTAAACATAGGAAGACATGGTTGACGGGCAATACATTCAACATTCACAAGGATGGGTCGAAAATGGACGACAAAGTTGACCCGGGTAAATATTGTACAGACTTAGGTATAAGGCTAAAATGCCTTTGCCTTGCTGTAATATATTCCGTGTTGAGACCTTTGGTACTGCCAGTCTCTAATGTATTAGCAGACAACTCCAAAGTTAGCATCTACTCACAAGGCTGTAAAGACATTTTTCACATCAGCCGAAGAGTCTTAGAAAGCAGTGAAGTAGAGAAGAGTGTCGACGAACCAGTTACTTAATTTTTATTGGGTGTAAAGGCATTGAGAGCAATGAGATAGTGATTGAAATTGCCAAGAGTCGGGTTGTCACCTGAAAACATAATAAATATTGGAAAACCCATCCATCATTGTCTATACGACGATGGAGATGGAAGCGTGGCAAAGAAAATCAAAACGCGATGGAATGCCTTTGAAGAAATGAAAAAGTCAAGTGTAAACCGGTAGATCGGACATGCATTCCTACTGGTACTATCGTAAATGAGCCCACAGAGTCAATTGAACTTAAGCGTAGGCGTTGTGAAGAATGACCAATGCTCATGAACTTTTTTACAAATTTCCATCTGGTATTATGAAGAACCCTAATTGTCTACCAGACTAATCTAACTTAAACTATTGTGAATCTGCAATAGGCTGGGTCGAAACTAACTTGGTTGCGTCGGAATTAAAATACAAGCACTTTTTGATACGTGGAACTTATACTAATTGTTTGTTCAGGGCCTCAAACCTAAATAAGATTCCGATGCTGGGCACAATCGGCTAGTAGTTTCTCTATTAATAATTATAACTTCCTTTTTTCAAATTATTCGTTAAATACTTTAATCTTTTTTTTTTTAAAAAACACCGCTAAATCCTTGTTTAAAATATATTTTTTGAAGTTGAAATTCACGAGAGCCCTTATTAACTTATCAATTTGCAAGTCTATTCAATTCCACCCGAACTAAGCTCTACCTTACATTCCATATTTATATAGTTACATAGTACGCCTGACACTCCATTGCAGTGTTGCTAATTAAAATGCTGCATTATTGTGCCCTCCAGCATCGACGCGGAATAAAATTTATGTCATCCGGACGAAGGCAACCAACTGCGACAATGACTGTTGTTGGCAACACCGTAACGGAAATGTACTTTTTATGCTCGCGCTTAACTTGCTGCAACATAACTATATTAAACTTGCCTTTTTTACCTAAACGTTCGTTGATGGTGGTGATAGTTCTGCGTCGACTTTCAACTTCTGCAAAAATGTGAGAATAGGTCGAGTCAAGTTCGATATTTTGGGAATAATAAAAGGTTTGATATGCTCGACAGAATTATGAACTTAAGTCAACTAAAAGTTGTTTTCAGAAAACTACCTGCCAAAAAAGAATAGTTTCCACAAAGTGTGGATCTAGTACTAGCAACAAACTAACATTAAACTATTTGTTTTTAACCTTGTATCATTAGTCTGTTTCCGCAATCTTTTAAAATATTTCTGTTTATATTTTTCAAAACAAGAAAATGATCCGAGTATGCAAGTATGAGAGAGCATATTTTTTCGATGCCACACGCACTTGTACCTTCCTTATTTACATTTTCGCTAGAAAATGGGGAGTATAAAAAACATGAACTGCACAATGACGGTTCTTGCAAAAGCAGAAGCAACTATCAGACGATGGCATTGTCACAAAGGCGAAGACGTAGCGAAGTTGAACAGCGTGAGATATGCTTTTATGCAGAAAGTTAGGGGAGAGAAGACTAACAAACTTACTACACAATACGGCACAAATCGTAAAAAAATATTTGCTTTGCCTGGTTGTGGGAGAGAGCTGTTTTATTGTCGCTAAAATCCACGAATCGAAACACAGTTGGCCAGTTAAAACATTGGAGTAGAGAACTACGTAAGAATTTATACTGTTAGCAGAAAACTGGTAACCAGATTTATCGTTTTTCAGCCAAACGTTCCACACTTAAGTCCATGAAAAGGCCTCTGATCAATTACTAGTTGATTTAGTGTTTTTAGAACAATTTTAAGAGGTACAGATAGTTTCAGAGATTGTGTGTGGTCGAGAGGTGTAAAACCGATACATCGGCTACGGCCGCAGCCAGTCAAGAACTACTGACAACTACAAGAGTACTAATATGACGATTCGCCTAGAAAGTCTTTTAGAATTCCTAGGAATGCAAAACGGGAAATGTATCGCAAGAGGCGCTGACAAACTGTCTCATGAGTGCCGGAGGTGGAAAACACCACTTCATTCAAAAGCTTCTGCGAAAAAATGGAGGGCTGTCATAAGTACCCTAGACTCGGGCGTATCTTCGCAAAAAACTCGGTTTCCGTGAGTTATATTAAATGCCCAAACGGGCCCACCCTAAGCAGTGAAGATGCACTTCCGCTGCTCTTTGATGCTCACTTCCTAAACAATACGTCCTCGGGGTGATATCTCTCGGAGTACTGCAAAAGAATTGCATAGTCGTTCTTCTGGATAAACGGCACTTGACTTGTGCAAATCGTTCAAACCTTTCAAGTCCTCGGAACAGGATGGCTTATACCAGCGCAGCTGCATCAGGCTGTTAAGGTGTCCTGTAGCTTGTTGGTACCTATCTGTGGGAACTGCATAAGACTGGGATACATCCTGGAGCTTGGGGAGGAGTCAGAGTTACGTTACCAAAGGACTTCAGGCCCATTAGCCTCTCCTTCTTCTTACTAAAAACTCTGGGGTAACTGATGGACTGGTATATAAGGAGGCTCGTTCCGAGGAACCATTTATCTGGAGCGCAACATGCTTATTGTAAAGGTAGGTTAGTGGGTGTTGCTCTGCATACCATTACATTCATTATTTTGAGACAGCTTAATAACGTCCCCCCGGAGCCAGTCGTAGCTGCTCTGGACGGTCTTGGGGTTAAATCAAACCTCAAACACCTCATTTTCAGTGTTTTGTGCGACAGAGTGATTGAAACGGAGTGGGGCAATCCAGGTGCTCGATGAAATGTTAGTAAGGGAACATCAAAAGATGGAATTCTCTCTCCTCTTCTATGGAACGTGGTCGATAACGACCTACTTAAAAGACTTATTTTGGCTACTAAGCGTTTTGTAATTTATAAGTTCGAACACAGGAGTTCTTCTTTTCCATGGCTTCCCAAATGATTGTATATAGCAGTCCTCGTGTGATCTTTCGGGATCAGCCATCTAACCTAACCTAATCTTTATATGAGTTCCATCTTGACTAATCTTGACTTGACCAGACGTTCTTACGTTTACTTCATTGTGTAGCTTTGACACTGGTGCAACCTTCGTCTTAAACAGTCAGCTGTTGGAACTACATCTTTTCGTTGTTTTGGCAGCAGATCGTGTTTCAGATAAATTAGAAAAATCAATTGTACAAAATTGTTCAGTATTTTTACAGGCACCTAAAATATCGAAGTCGAACAAGCACTACACTGTGATGTGGGTAAGGCCGTTTTTTTGTTGATCCGCAGTAGTTAAGCCTTAAAAAGATTTAAATAAGTCAATTAGTTTCTAATTTGCACTTGTCTCATTTCAAACTCATAAATTACTAACTTCGAATTCTATAATTCAAATTTTGTTTCTATTGCTACAATACCTTCCCTCATAGTGCATGAATATTAATTCCACTTCCACTTATTTATGTCAACTCAGATTATTATTTTGTGGGTTATAAATTTACAAACGGAAGTTGCGACATCAGAGTGCGACGAAAGCGTCTACAAAACGGAATAAAATAAGTCTACCGACATAAAAGCGGGCAAGCATTAAAGCGATATACTTTATACTGGAAGAGTTGTGAGTCATTGATGAAATATGAATAAGTGTTTGGAGAGACTTACAGTATACTTCAACAGCGAACTTTTTAACTTTATTTAAACGAAGTCAAAGGAGGCTCTTTCAGCAACGGTTGCCGTATTTAATTGTAAATTGTTTTGTTTCGTGTGTACGTTTCTCTTCTATTCGCTTTTGTTTCCAACAAGCATTTCATTGTTTCGCTTAAAAGTGCTTTTGTTAATATTTTCTTGCGTTGCTGAACTCTAATACCACGCCACTGCTATTATCGAAGAACTCTTTAAATAAATGACAAAGTGGGGAGCGCCAACGAAGCTGCGCGTGGAAGGAAGAAAGAAAGATACTTAATGAATCCGGCAGGAGGACTCAACAATTGGTGTCTCGAACAATAAAAATAATATTGAAGTGAAGGAGGCAGAATGGGAGCTTCCCTATAATTTGTACACGTGCTTCGAACTGCTGGATGCCGAAGTAATAATCCTAATTGTTCAGAAAAGGTAAAGAAATGTCGTTCATTTATATTTATAAGAGTAGTTCTGCTCACTTTGCTTAGATTTTAACCTGCCATATCTTGCAACTTACCCAGGAATATAGTATATCGAGAATATCCTGAGACTCAACGGTGTCGGTTATCTTCGAGTAGTGATTGGATATGCGCTCAGTAACTTTATAGGATTTGAGTTCGATCCCTGGTCAAACGAATCTTAAATACAACTTTTATGTTTCGAATATCAGCTGACGCTTGAAAGGCAGTGGAAGCTATTCTACGAAAAGTTAAAAACAAAATTACTTTGATATTATTTTTTCTCTTAAGAAATACTTTAACTGCAACGAACTTTTTGATTGCGGAACAAATTAAAAAAGAAAACTCAACTACGGGATTACTGTATCTCCATCTCGTAAGTCAAACAAAACGGGACTTAATGCCTTAAGCGCAACTTACGTACAATTCTCTTGCTTTCATTCCAAGCTTTTAACGTGCATTATCCAAACATTTACTCTCTGCGAACAAGCAAGCGAAAACAATGGAGCCGCGACTGGCGCGTGGGTAGGTGCAAGACGACTGTAAATTATGACCGGATAATATGAATTCTCAAATCGCTGACTACATTGTCATGACATTAAAATTACTTGGCTGGGCACAACCGCAAATAATTTTCAACTCATCATTTTGTCTCGTGTGCCAAAGAGTAGTTATACGCGCATATAAATTTACGGCTTTCAGCCATTGTTTTGGTAGCCGCTGTGGCCGTTAGAAAATGAACATTTCTTCATTAAAGGAAATCGTAAATAATTTCATATCGCTCGCTGAAAATTACTAAGCTTTCTGAACAAAACGCAAATATAATGGTCATAAAATAGGATGACAAATGTCGCGGCCGGCGGCTGAGAACGCAATGACCCCTGTTATTGTTCTAGACCAAATGGACCAATAAATAAAATATGCCACGTAAAATATGGATTTCTAAATCTGCGATATAAGTTTTGAAAATAAACGCATAAGCAAACTGGTGCCCCTCTACTTGTATGTACTTTATATAGAGGCACTGCCAGCGTAAAGGATACGGAGATGCATACATACATTGCTATAAATCGCCGCCGCAGACGGGAGTGGAGTGGGGAGTGTGGCGCAAGGCAAATTGTGCACGCAATCGATTTTTGAAAAGCGATTTCAATGATTAATGATGCTGCACAAGATTTCAAACACAAATCTTACCAAGTCAAACCCAAAAAAAATAGTAAAACTACGCTGATTAGAAAAATTGCGCTCAAGCAAACGGATTTCTCTACGCTTCTCACTGAAATATACACACACAAAGTGTTGCATGCATATTACTGATTTGGAGTTGTTGTAATTTAGTGGCGCTTCGTGCAGCAGGACTGTCGATGCGCCGTGGCCATTGGCTTCATGCTGCCACACAAACGCAAGAGCACTTCCACTAAAAGTTTGCCAGCACGCTCAGCAATTGAGTGGAATGATGAAATCATGCTTCAAAATAAATTGATGAACGAATTGTCGTCTTGCATTCGGGAGTAGTCAAGTGAACAAATTGCAGCAGTGTTGCAGCTCCAACAAAGCTCCCCATGCCGTTGATGTCTTCAATCCAGCGGACGGAAGTTCATGCGTTTCATTATGCACTGACACAGCACTAGCGACAGCTGCGAGAGTAAGCGTGTTCTCCGAAAGCGATGCAGACAAACCACTGATGGGTGCAGCGCTGAAAAATTTTGGTATGAATATGTGTATTAACTAAAGCACTACAGTCCCCAGTGATGCTTGATTTCCTTTGCTAAAAAATACCCTTGGCAATTGCTCTTGCACTTTTTGCGACTACAAAAGCTAGCTCTGGTTGCTGAAAAAGTATCAGAATTCCAGCACCAAATATATATTGAAAGCTTTTGATGAGTTTTAATCAATAGGTTAGTGAAAGTTTACAAGATTGATTACATTTATTGAAATTAATTGAATTAGCAATGTCAGGCGAACAAATTCGAAGAAAGAAATTAAACAGAATTAAATGAACAAATAACCAGATTGGCGTCATTTGAATCTAATACGAACCATGTTTGAATGCCAGGATTAAATTATGTTTACATTTCTAAATAAAATCTTTATTGTGTAATAATTTTATTAAACAAAAGGAAGGTCAGAATAACCTGCAAAAATAAGGAAGTTTCCATACTCCCAACTATGTAATACAAGGCGCATTCCAAAGTAAGTAGGACTTTTTGAATCTAGCGCCCCCTGGTAGCGCCATCTATATGTCGACTGCGTTAGAATTTACTATTTTTGTCTATAGTCCAATGAGAATTTCACGACATTTCATTAAATGGAAGTCAAATTATTGCGTTTTAACTGTCAGTAAGTTTGTGTTATCGGCGTAAAAATGTGCTTCGAACAAAGAGCCAAAATTAAATTTTGTTTTAAAATTGGTAGAACTTTTACCGAAACGTTTCAATATCCCGAAGAAGAGTGCACGTGTAGTTTCAACGTTTTTAAAGTGGTCGTGAAGACATAAATGACGATCAATATGTGGGCCAATCAAAACCCGTAATCAGCGGAAATTCCATCGAAACCGTGCGTGAATTCATCAAAAATCAGCCGAAATCATCACCGAATTTCATGGAAATGGAATTGAGCATCTCCACAACATCGATTTATCGCATTTTGACCGAACGTTTGCGCTTACGAAAGGTGTGTGTATGGTTTGTTCCAAACAAATTGACTGACGACCAAAGATTGTTCGGAATCCAACATTCCAAGGACCGATTATTTGACCAAAACTCACATTTTAACGATTAACCACTGCCCGTATTCACCTGATATGGCACCGTGCGACTTCTTCCTTTTCGGAAAAATGCATCATGAAAGGAAAGCGTTATGCAGACGTGGAGGCCATTCAAAAGGCTTGCACCGGCGTACTGGCGGCCATACTGGCCAAGGAGCTAAAACACTCGTTCGACATTCTTTTGGACCATGCAAAAAGTTCTATTAAAGCAGAAAAGACCATTTTGAATAAAATAAATTGATTTTGCCTAAAACCTTTTGTTCTGTTTTATTTTTTTAAGTCCGGTTTACTCTGGAACACATCTTGTATAACTCCTATTTGGAAGATTTCTTGAACTATTGTAGTGTAGCTGTGAGTACCCATGTCAAATTTCTGGAAGATGTCTTGTAAAAGAAAAAGTTGTTCACATAAGAACTTACTTACTTTGGTCAATTTGTTTGGCAGCTATGTAAATGTTTTAGAGATCCGAAATAGGGGTTCCGACAAATAGCAGCTTCTATATGTTCGCTTCTATATTTTCGGTATAATGCAGTCATATCTGCTAAGTTCCACATATTCGGTATCTGGCAGCTTGAAAAGTGATAATCCGATTTCGAATCTTTTTGGACGTAAAATCACCCAACTTAAATACTTACACTTTGTAGGTGAAGTTTTATTCCGATAATATTATTGGATCCCCATTATGTGCTACAACAAGGTTTGAAATTTGAAATTATGATTTATGGAAAGAAAGCATGATTATGGTTTTATTTGGCCCAATTTTTCCTTGTGACAAAAGGATATAAGTAAAATTTTACGGCCCAGTTTTTGTTTAAATTGGTAGAATAATTCCTGAGATATGCGATATTACTTAAAGATGGGCGTTACCACGCTCTTTGTTTTTGTGTTACAACTCTTGGAACGGATTGATTTTATTACTGACAATTTTTTTTAGCGAGCTTACGCACTTTCCAACGTAACCGTTATATGGGGCAGCGCGTGATTATCTTCAAATTTTATCCATTTACACGCTGTAAAAGAAGGTGCGGGAGGGAAACTAAATTCCAGCACTTTATAAGTTTTTAATTAACGGCACTGATCCCATCTATTGCGTGCGGTCGATATTTTAAATCTTTTTGGAGAAAGTAAGAGCTCTCTTGATTCTCAACCAACCCAGTCTTTTTATCGATGTAGTTGGTAGTTTAAAACATTTAAATATACAATTGTATTCACATTTATACTAAATAATCGAGATATATATATCTAGTTATATTGTGCCCAGATAAATTGCATTTTTGAACAATGTTTGTCTTTTCGGCCAACCAACCGTAATTTTAGAAGAATTAAATTTAGCTGATTTGAACCGCAATTGACGGTGCATTTTACGTCGAGAGCCAAAAAATACAGATTGTGTAAGAACTGAAGCCAATCGACCTTCCCATGCGACATCGCTTTACTCTATGGGCTCAAGGAAGAAAGATTAAGGACTTCAAGAAAATTTGACGTTTTCGGGCAAAATTTCGTTCAGCGATAAGACCTATTTTTGACTCATTGGAAACCTGAAGAAATTCAGGAGTATAACCCAGAAAGAACAACGGTTTGATATGGATTGTTTCCTGCTTCAAAAACGATGCCAGTGAGAACGTAATCTTCACGGTTGTCAGTGACAGTGTGTGACAGGTGACAGTTATCGCGCCGTGATAACCGACTATGCCTGAAATTGAAGCTTGTGATCTCGGCGACATTTGGGGCAACTTTACTCTAAATGCTTGCTTCAGTCTGATCAGTTGTTGACAGTAAAATGTAGAATCAATCGTTCGACCAGGCAGAAGCAGCTTACAGTGGATGATTCTTTTCCAATCCCATCAAACACTCACCATAACCTTTCGAGGCGTCAATCCTGGCTTTGCGACCATCTGTTGAGCTTAACCACGCTTGAAACATGATCTTTATTGCACATTATTGACGTATTTGATCTACTTTTCGTCTTTTGTTACCATTCGCTTCAGAAACGGTGCGATTTCATTTCGTTTCAGCAAAGAATCGCAGATGTTAATTCGGTCCAAAGCATCGAGATAGACTTAGTAGACTTTTCCATTACTTACTGAAGAACAAAAATAATTCTATTTTTACAACTGAGCACATAGTAAGTACAACTAAATTACATATATTATATCAATATTTTGTATAATAATTCAGAATGGTTTCCTAGTGATTCTTAATTGAATTGCAAGGAAAGGTCGACATTTAGATATACCCGATACACTGCTACGATGCGTGCCTTATTCGATTTTGATGCCTTCAATTTTAGTAAATGACTTGTCCTTAGTGTAATATTCGTTGATATTTCCCCGAACGGCTCAATTATTGTTATTGTGGTATTTTAAGCGATTTCCTTGAGGTCACGGTTGAAGGTTTTACAGCAATTAATCACAGTTTGAATGTCACTTAATTTTATGGTTGACATCATAAAATGTGCTAAAGTAGCGACTGCTGCATTACAATCACACTTCGCTTTCATCACGAAAAACTGGCGGGTGTAAAACGACGCCACCGGCTGCGCACCAAAAGGGTTGCTGCTGTGCTTATAAAATCCGAACTAAAAGTAATTCATTAACGTGGGGGAGTGCTGCGAGGGACAACATTAACGGTATTGAAGATTGCATAGCGCTGTTTGCCAACCAGCGGCGAACAGTTTCCAACCCAATGCGCTCATGTGGCTCCACCCAACGGCAGAATTAAGTTTTGAATAACTCCAGGGACGCTCATAAAATGAACTTCCAGCGATTTAACTGATTCGGCGGTTGGCAAGCTAGGTTAATTTACTGCTGCGTTTGTGGTCAACATAGAATGCTGAATTGCTATTGATCGATACGCAAGCTTTGCTGTAACCAACTTACGTTGAAACAATGAAGAGGTAGCCTTCTTAGTGGACGCTACGGAAAAAACGAGAATTATTTAATATTTCCAAGGATCCGTGTCGGCAATTAGTTTAAGGAAAATTATGAAGCCGCAGCACTTGACGGAAAATTTTGTTGATAAGCTTTATATAATATGATAGTAATATATATAAAAAGATAGGATTATGATAGTATTGTTAGTGTGATAGAGAACAATAATAAATTTCGTTTTTACCGAAGCTAATTCACTTTACGCAAATAAAAAGGGTGTCCATACAAAAAGTAGATTTAGACAAATGTATGATATGGTGACGATATAAAGAGAGATTGAGATTTCTGAAAGATACCTAGTCATATAATAATCTTTCGCTACAAGGACTTCATTTTTCTCCTTCAGATTGTTTGGCAGCTATACATACATATGTTCATTCTAGAGCAATTAACGTAAATGCATATTCAATTTTAATATACTCTCGTGTTTAGTGGCTTGCGGAACGACGCTTACTCCGCTCATCACCAAAATATGTAAAATTTAATTTCATGTTGTCAACATTCGGTAGATTTTATAATTGAACCACACACTTGACAAAAGCGTCTACAAACTTACTTAACGTCAACAAGGAAGAAAAAGCCATTAGAAATGTACCCTCCAAAAAGACAACAAAGGCACAAAGTTATATGAAAGAGAGTCACATGTATATGTAAACAAAGTAAAACAAAGGGTGATTGTTTCGATAGGCACATGTGGTTACTCTTGCAACATGTTGCTACAGAGTACATATAATAGTAAGTAATGTTCACCTACCGATTGTACGTATTACCTAAAACTAAGCGTTAAAGATATGAAGAATGGAGTCATATGTAGAAGTTCACGCAAGTGAGGCAAGTCATTTAAATGTCATTCACTTGGAAATGGCCAGAAACGATTCTTTTACATATGACTCAAGCAGCCCACGACTTCCGGTCCTAGACCAAGTGTCCTCTGGGTAGCAAAAGAATATCCATTTAAAGGCGAGCTAAAGAGAGAAGGCAAACCATCCCACCACTTAAAAAGGGAACAACAGCCTCGGATGATCAACCCCCCCTGTGATAACGACTGCGGGAAACGCATTAACGATTACTATTTGAGGGCATGCATCTTCCATGTTGGTCTCTTAACTGGAAAGGTTCCGCAAGATACCTGGCTGTCGCCGGATCGCAAAACCACTAACCAGATCGATCATGTTGTGACAGACGGAAACACGTTTCCATTGTTTTAGACGTGCGTACGCTCCAAAGTGCTAATATCGACTTAGACCACTATCTTGTCTCACTCTCCTCTGTGCAGCAAAAAACGCACGTCAACAAACATTACGAAGGTTTGACGTCCACAAACTGCAATCACAACAGAAAGCCGAACGATTTTCTACTAGACATGTACCCCTTCCCTCTGAGAACACTCATCCACAACTCAGTGCAACTCGGTATAAAGGAATTGAAGCTGCTTACGTACAGCTCAAAATGAAACCATTGGTATTGGAAAATGCAAAAGAACAGCTGATACAATTAAGAGTGTCGTGTTGCAGTAAAAAGAAAGCAAACGTTACAATCAATCACAATACGTGTGGAATGAAATAGATACCGAGAGTTGAAATTTTTGAAGCATACACTTCTAGAGCCCCCAGAGGTCATCTATCGACTAATGCTCAGAGCATACTAAAATTATGGAGGGAACACTTTTCATGCATAACGCCAGGAGAAGGCGACCTCTATTCCCCAACCGACGGCGATAGATCAGACATTCCATTGGCCGACCATGAAGAAGTTCAAATAGGAATTACCCTTCTGAAGAATAACAAAGCAGTGGTTGGCGCCGATGGATTGCTGGCCGAGATATTCAAATACGGGGGCGAAAAAGTGATAAAGGCAACGGTCCATAAAAAATAAGGATGTAAATATATAGAAGATACATGCCTTGAGCAATTTAGAGCACCAACTTTATCAAACATTTTTAAACCACAGATGTCCCTCTCTCTAATACAATTCGCTGTACGGACGTGGCATAGTCCGTTTACGCCCATGTGTAATATCAACTTTCTCCCCTTGTATTACTATGCCGGCAATAACGCACTCACCTTTATTCGTAGACATATTTTCTCTGTATCGAATAGTTTATTAAAATAGTATATATTATAATGCATACTATGTCTAAGGCAAGACATGGCCGGATCTTGTAATTATTAAAGTCGTTAGAATAAATATCTATTATTAGATCATACGCAAATCGGTGAAATATTTAATATCGCCTAAACACAAAAAGCAAGCGTTGTGTGTTAAAAAAGTGGCATATGTAACTTTGTAGTCATGCATGTTGCCGCAACATGGCGCTCGATGCAGGCATATAGGCTCTTGGCTTACTACACTTACATTTGCGTCTGCATGCATAAGTAAGCTCATGAGTGTGACAAGTACATATATTTATGTATGATTGTTGGCTGTGCAGCTCAACTGCTTGCATAGCCAGTGCCGCCAGTTCCGTTGCAAGAACAATTAATTAATTGTTCAGCGAAGTGAGCAATGCAACAAAGGTCGGACTGGTATTCACACACACACACACACACATATGCGAGCATGTGTGCGTACACACCGTATGTGCGGAGCAGCCGTAACTGCTGCGTCACGCAGAGCAACAGCGGCAATGAATCGCCAAACATTTCCTGAGAAACGCTGACTGAGTGAGGCACTTAAAACAGCGAAAGAAATTATTGCCAATATTTCGTTCGCCAGTGCGAATACAGCTGCACTTAAATTATCCAATTAATTGGATGTTTGCGGCCTGGCGAGTCGCTGCGGTTTTGCGTCCGCACAAAAGACAGAAATATGCGCATACGCAATGCGGCGGCGAGGGCTGCAGCCAGCGAAATGTCTGAGCACGGAGAAGTGTGCGAAGAATGTTCTACTTTGAACTCGATTGGCACGCAGCAAATATTGAAATGTGTTCTGATAATGAGAACATTCTGACCTTTAGTAAAGCGCAGTCGGGATTGAAGTCGTTAGAATAGTTATGCAATATTCTCGAAATTAAATTGGTAAAATTGCATTTGTAGAATAATTTGGCAAAACATTACATAGTCGTAGAATTTTTGTTCAATATTTATTACTTTTCCTTTTACTTTGCTTTCTCAAAAGGTTTACCAGACGCTCTCGGTAGGTATAAGCCAGTAAAACGAGTCAAGTGAGAAAAGGCGAACTCGAGTCAGTAATACCAGAAAACATTTAAAACACTTGTACTCTGTGCCCAAAAAAGGTGACATATGAATTTAAACTGCGCGCGTCGAAGGATTTCGAGAATTTTTTTTTTTTTAGGTTGGTAGTACTGTCAGTCACATTTATGTAAAATTTCATGTCGAAGTATTCATTAGTGTTTGAGATACGTGTCGATTTGTGAGCTGCTAAAAGTGAGTTTTTCGTTTTTTGCGATGTCGAAATTTGTTGAGCAAAGAATTTGCATTAAATTTTGTTTACGAAATCAGTTTTCTGCTGCGGATACGTTGAGGATGGTGCAAAAAGTCTTTGGTGATGAGGCTATGTCTAAAAAAATGTTTAGAAGTGAGTTCCAAGCCGGCCGTGAACGTGTCGAAGACGAGGAGCGTCCAGGCCGACCATCAACCTCAGCCGACGAAGCTCACGTTCAACAAATCAAAGATTTGGTATTGAAAAACTATCGATTAACAATTAGAGGCCTTGCATATCGAAAGGCTCAGCCAATACCATTTTGAAGGATGTTTTGGGCCTCAAGCGCATCAAATCTCGACTCGTACCGAAAACATTGAATTTCTTAGGAAAAAAGCGTCGCGTTGAAGTGTGTGAAACGATGCTTTCGGACTACCAGGGTGTCATGAAATGCATTATAACTGGCGATGAGACTTGGATCTATGCTTACGACCCCGAAATAACCGATCAATCGAGCGAATATTGTGCTAAAAAAGAGACGAGACCAAAATCGCACCAAAGTCGCTCAAAAATCAAGGTCATGTTGACTGTTTTCTTCGATTATCGTGGTGTTGTGCATTATGAATTCCTTCCAACCGGTCAAACAGTCAACAAGGAATATTATTTGAACGTTATGCGTCGTTTTTGTAACGCAATCCGCCTAAAAAGGCCAGAATTGTGGAAAGACAATTCTTGGTTTTTACACCACGATAATGCACTATCCCATACTGTCCTCGTAATTCGTGATAATTTCGCCAAAAACTCAACCCATATCGTTCCGCAACCACCGTATTCACCTGATCTGGCGCCATGCGACTTCTGGCTGTTCACCAAGCTCAAAAGACCGCTCCGGGGACACCGTTTTTATACGATAGAGGAGATTCAAGCCGCAACGAAGACGGAACTGAAGGTCATCCCGGAAAGTGACTACAACCAGTGTTTCGAAGATTGTAAAATCCGTTGGCATAAGTGCATTGCATCGGGAGGGTATTACTTTGAAGGGGATGAAGTTGGTTTGGAAGAATAAATAAAGAATTTTCAAAATAAATACAATGTCAACCTCTTTTTTGGGCACAGCAAAATAGACCCTAGGTCGCGGTGCAATCCTCATTTACTAATAAAAACATGAGTGTTTCTATATGTTATATCATTATATGTTAGAAATATTTCTTTAACTTTATTGAATACTGGTTCTGGATCAGTGAAAAATATTCTTTAATGTTCTGCTTTTCTAGAACCAGCAGATTAATTACATTGCTATTATTGAAGTCTCAAGTTCTGAAGTTGACAAAATAATCCGAAACCATTCCTCCATTTGCCAATGGGGTCGATGTTTGCATTTTCTTTCTACAGCGAGTATTTTGTTGGCCAATTTGATGGTGATTTTGTAATATCCTCAAAGGTTGTAAAGAGTATTTTCGGATTCCAAGAACAGTTTTTTGGATTTTGTTCGATTAGCATTAACGTAAGTGATGAATTATACTCTCATGTACGCCACAAAATCAAGTGAAGACTACTAGTCGACTTAAGTTTTATTCCTCAAATTTTTGGGAATTTTTTTTTTTTTTTAATAATGTAATGATAGACATTATTTTGAGAACTCATCGTTTAAAAAAACTAAACAAAACACCAAATCAATAGTAAATACAAATATGAAGTACTTGCTTCTTGTTAGCAAAAATATTGAAAGTTTTTTCACACATATGGGACTCTTACCAAACATAATTTGAGAGCATTCGAGAATATTAAAATCCTTTGAAAATTAGTGCAATTTTATACTATTTATTTTGAGAGCATATTTTTTGATAATGTACACCGTTTAATAACTTCAATTCATGTCGTAATTGCTTTCAAAACCTGCTTATTAATTAATCTTAATTGTATATATTGGAGTACTATTAATATGACAATCAACATCTCGAGTGCGCTGGCCACATAAGGTAAGCTGCACTAATGCACTTGGCTTTCTTAATAGCATAAAAAGTATAAAAAATTCTTCTTTGATTTTGATCGCTAGGTTTAAATGGCAGCTTTAATGGTCCGATACGAACAATATGTTTGAAGGATCCTTGGATAATAATCACTGCCAAATTTCATGAAAATATATTGACAAATATAATAGTTTTCAATACAAAGCCTTAAGATTGACTAATCAGTTGTATGGCAATTATATCCTATAGTAGTCCAATCTGAAAAATTAGTTCGAAAATTGTAGCAATGGGCTTAATAGTAATCTCCACCAAATTTCGTAAAGATACCTTTTTAAATAAAATATCTTTCCTTAAAAGAATTTGTGTTTGATCGCTTACCTTGCACAGCAGCTATATACTGTGGTTGTTTGATATCGGCGATTCAACAAATGAGCAGTTTCTTGGTGAAAATCCGACGTGGAAAATAATGCATAAATAATGTATATATGTATTTTATAGGTTCTCTTAATGGTGTTAAAAACATCGTGGTAAACTTAGTATACCCTGTTCAGGGTATAAGAACTCAGAATAAAAACAGGAATATATTTGCAAGACATGCTAAAAAATCATTGCTCAAACGTTACTTATACGCCACGTAGCCCCAACTCTAGTTATTTAACTAGCAACTAACTTCTAATTAACTATTTTAATACAGGTACTTGATATTTAATTACTTATACGCCCAGTTGTCCCAACTCTAGTTTCCTTCTATTTAAACCCACTATCACAGCGAGTAACCTGAGTTCGGTCAAGCGTAATATTCTTCTTTTAATTTCATATTCGACGTTTATTTTTATTTATTTCTTGAGATGGTTGCAGGCTAACGAGCTACAAGTAGAGGCAATCAAAACACTGTGACTGAACAATTTAAAGCCTTAAAATGTTATTAAAGCATTTCATGCACATATGTATGTGCATGTGCAATGTTAGGCAACGCATGTAAATGCATTGGGGAGGAATGTATGCTTTAAGTTTCTTCCAGCGAAAGCATGTAAACATTAAGTCAGATGTTAAGACCTAGTTAACAACTGATGTTACCTGTTTGGTAGGTTCATTTCTTAAAATTTCTTTAGGTATAAGTTGACAAGAGATATAAAAATTACTTACCACTTTTCCTAGTTTGTTTTGAAAAAATCTGCAATAAAAGAAAAAATGTTACTGGAATTCATACTTTGTTATATAATAGTATGTACAGTACTTCTTAGTATATTAAAGGAGTTTTCTCGGAAGCTCAAAATATATTTGTATGGGTTTTAATATATAATCCAAACAGATTTTTAAAGCTCAGTTTGAAATTTGGCCCGCAGATTGGGATTCTTTAGTGCATATTTTTCGCAAAAATAAGAGCTTGCGCAATATGCACCTTTAATAATGTACGAGTAATATTATTTTCTGCATCGTTAGACATGTTTTTATTAGCCGATACATTTTAAGGTTGAAAAGACTAACAGATTTTTTTTGCGGGATTTTTAAGTATAATGTATTAGGAATCATTATATCATTAATAAAATCTGATTCTTGTGATGAATTTCATACCTATATACACATTCATATATGTATCTTGGAACCTTCAAGAGTTCACCTAGTCTTATCCCTAACCCATATCTGGGATGCATGTCAATTCATCAATTCATAAAATGGAATTACAAACACTTCCAGCTGTACACGCATCGAGACTTTTATGTGCGCGTGAAAGTGTTGTAATGCAAGATATTGCTATCAACAGAACATATCTCAATTGCTGCATGAATTGAGTGGCTCGCAGTGTGTGAGCACAACCGACAGTGCTTACGAGCACCATGTTTATTAATGCATATGCGCTGCGAAGTGTGTGCGTGAGTGCTTCATGGTGATGGGCAACATATTTACCA
Source organism: Bactrocera zonata (assembly GCA_037783105.1). Lineage (NCBI taxonomy): Eukaryota > Metazoa > Arthropoda > Insecta > Diptera > Tephritidae > Bactrocera > Bactrocera zonata. The sequence continues at coordinate 100,489 of JBAWJQ010006316.1, forward strand.
CTCGACGCATGCAGTTCACCACTGGCAGCAGTCATAAAACATCATTTAACTGCATTAAAAGTGATTGGAAATTGCGTTAAATTTATGATCGATTTAATCACTTTGGCAGGCAATAGGCAATCAATAGCAGGAAATACCATCAGACCGTATTATCAACCGACTGCTTCAACAACAAGTTGCAGACGTTGTTATGCTCGTACGGAAGGAAGTGCTAGTGCATGTATCACAGAGTTTTAAATCGGAACTTGTTGTGCATTTAAAAAGTCGTAAAGAATTGTGTTAAGTGACTTAGAATGGATGTAAATTTTTTGCTTGAATAAATGCACTCATGTTTAAAACGCTTTGACCCATTTTCGCAAAAATATGTTGAAAATTTTGAGAAACTAAAAAGTATTATGTAAAAATTTTATGGCTTTGCACTTACATAAGTGTGTGTACATATGCGACAATGTGCAAAAGCCATTCAAGTTGTAAATTGAATATTTAGAATATGTTATGAGCACTGATAGATATACATTTTTTTAAATATAAATATAGCAACAACAACGAAAGATTTCTGTAGACGAGCATTTCATAATTTCCAAACGAATTGGGTCCTTTTGACAAAATTGTGTGTTTACCTTCCCTTACAATTTCATATAATACGTTCAAAATTACAAATACTTAAAAGGGTATTCTATTCTAGAATTTTGAAAAATTGGATTTTTTTTTCATGTATTTAAAGTTTAGACCCTTAAGAACATATCCTCCAAAGGATTTTTAAAAATTAAAATTATTTTAAGAGCTACAGTTACTTTAGTGATCAGTACCTAGCCCGGTAGGTAGGTGGACTCACTTTTTTAAACGCGTTTTTCTCGAAACTACTTTTTTCCACACGGTACCGGTATTATCTCAAGTTCTATACAACCGATTTACTTGAACCAGCATCGTGTTTTTGTTTTTAATATTTTTAAAAAATTCAGGAATTTCAAAAAAAAAGCGTAAAAAATGATTTTTATTTTCAGGCAGTCGCCGTTTTTAAAAAAAAAATTTTTTCGTGTTCCTCGAGGTAAGGACTATAACAGGATCAATGTCACCAGGATGACATTTTTTTAATTTTTAATATTTTTTTGTAAAATTTTTTTTCTGTATTCTTAAGATATCAATAAAAATACCATAAAAAAATGGATTGTAAAAAAATTTTTTGGTTTTTTTTTTTAAATAAAATATAAAAAACTGCCCAAAATTTAATTTCTAGACTAGAATACCCTCTTAACATAGAATACCTAGTTGTTGTTTTTTTTTTTTGTTGTTTTAACGGATGCCTAAACCTCATTAGGATGGTAAGGATGAGCTAAGTTGTCGTCGACGTCATCTTACGGAAGGCCCAAGAAACGTGCTGTTTCGACGGGGTGGGACCAAAGAGAGAAGGGAGTCATGTGAATGGGGTTGGTAGGGTACGCAAAGAGGTTGCCAGTGTCATGCGGAGACTTCTGGGTAGGTTGGAGTTTAACCAACTGCAGTAGCAAGGTTGCTCCATACTCCTCTGACTCGTGCTGGCATTGAGTCCATCTTGGGATAGGAGGAATCTCTCTGCCTCAGTTGCACCAAAAAGTGCCATTTAAACTCCATCTCGGCCAGGTGTAATACATGCAGTGGATGGAGCCATCTTAAGACTTCCTCAGGCCTCAGACACACAAGGAGTGGATCACTCCGCTGCCACTCCACCCGAGTGGCCAACAGAGGACCTCCATGGTCCATATGAGCGCAAATGGGCAACATGACCATCATTCTGATCTATCAAATAACTAGAATGACTTTATACTAAGCCAAAGTTTATAATTTAAAATAACGACTAACAAAACTCGCTGTCATTGTTAGGAACTCTTGTACTGTATTCATATAGTACACCATGTCGTATAAGCAACTCCTATATATTATAAAACGCGTGTGTGAATGTTCAGCTGATTTGATATTTAACTTACACTTGAATTGCAAGCTTGTTCGCATTGTAACCTTCTTTTCAGATCAAAAACTGAAAGTTCAGGATGTGCTTGCGGAAGTATGTACAATCAAACCCTAATATAAATACAGCAATCCTGCAGTTGGATATCAAGTAACAACAGAGCGTCTTGAACTCTGCTATCTGCTACAAAGTTTGAATTTTAAATGTACAGAAAAATCGACATCTTCAACGCTAACATAAGTTCCTAATTAACCGATTGTATTTATGTATATAAACAGTATAAAACTCTCACAAATGTTTTATACATATGTTCGGTTTCATTTTGTTTTTGTGTATTTCGTACTCAGTTGACCAAATTTCACTTACTCACCTCTCTTACCTCTTATTGGCGCTCATACTTTTTATTACTTTTAGTATTTTTTTTATTTTACGCATTTTTCTTTTGTTATAACATATTTGAACAAGGAATCTTCAATGCCTTTGTAAAGCCTTCGTCAATGTTAATAAAAGCGGTGGAGAGTACTCATACGCAGACAACGCATGACATATGAGTAGCACTCAAGAGCGTCTAAATATATGCGTGCTCATTTATTATAATGGATTATACGAGCCTATATTATACACGAAATAAGATTCGTATGCACGGTATATTTCAACGGGAATAATATCAAAAGAAATTCCCTTAAAGATATATTCAGATGCAATATAATGTTATGTAATACTACATATAAATTATCAATATCCGATTCAATGTTTGCATACAATTAAAACAAAGATAAGATGAATACAGCCACATTGCGGTTTATATGAATAGCCCTGAAAGTAGCTGCAATATCTTTCTTATCATTGTTATACCCTAATTAATTGCATACTATATACATAACTCTCTCAAATATATTTCTATCGCACTCGTAAAGCTTTTCGCTTCAGTGTACTCGCATGCCGCCACACTTAAGCTACTTTTTGAAAAGCAATCGTGACCTCAAAACCTCGATCGCAATGCCACCGAAAGATATGGAATTGTATTCACTTCAATGTCGCTTGTGCAGACAAGCAATTCGGCACATATATATGTATATGATATATACCCTGCATTTAAATAATTTTGTAATAAACTACTTTATAGCAAATATGACCCTTATACTTAAAGTAATTTTAATTAGGTGGACAACTTATCGTCATTGTAAATAAACTGATAACTTATCAGCGTTGCTTTAGATTTAGCTAAACCACCATAGACGAGATTTTTACAGAGCGTTAAGTCCTGGAGAATACCTTTAAAGTTGTTTTCGATAGCATAGCGACGTCTAAATTTGGTATCTCTGTGAAACGTAAGCGGTTATTCAGAATGTTTCTGAGCACTATCATCAGCTTTGTCATCGGGATGGACTTCTCCGAGGCGTTCAATGGTATACAAGTCTTTAGACGGGATTTCTCTCTCGTTCATCTGAACCACGGTGTCATTGTCTACTCTAAAAGTCCAACTACAAGCTACTTGGATACGAAGATGATATTGACATCGTAACAGATCAGTCAGCGCAGTATTTTCTAGTTTAAAAAAAGAAACGAAAGAGTACAATCTTATGGTAAAAGAAGGCGAGACAAAGACTTGGAGACTACACACAAAGATTTATTACGTCTTGGAAAGCAAAATAATTCTTGCGAACAGTTGCTACTTTGTGATCAGAATTATATCCCTTTTTATTTAGGACTACGCTCTATAAGTCTCCTATCCTCTTCGTCTTATTACACGGCGCAGGGACATGGACGATAACAAGATAATAGCGCATTAGATAGAACTGTTTGCCTTAAAATCTTTCGCTGTTCGCGGAAGTGATGAGTACCAAAAAAGGTGGAACAATTTGTATGAGCTCTTTGGCGACATTGACACCAAAAAACCCAACGAATGCGCTGACTGGACCATGAAAGGTTATGCTCCAGCGAGAAGCTACTTTATTTTGAGACCCATAGATAACGGAAGCAAGGGCAACGACGCACCCAATGGAAGAACTAAGTGCTTAGGGGCCTGTCTGCACTTTATACAACTGACGTGACTTCGCAAAGGACACAGGGAACTGACGAAGTTCTCTCACCCACGGTTTTAGTCCTATAAAATAAAAGAAAATCAGGAAGGGTACTTCGTGCTTCTGTGATGGTGTTAAGCAGTTTTCTCAGCTGAAAGTAAATGGTATTGTGTATAAACACATGATTACACAGTAATGTATCTATATACGGCTATCACTCAAAATGGAATATTTTTCATTTGACTTAATTAAGCTAATTTATTTAACCTTATTGCTTGCGAACAAAGCCAGTGCTTTCAATAATATGTGAGCACACATACATACATATATACACTCGTGTCTTATCTGAGGGTGAGAGTAGACAATTACAAATGTTTTGCCAAAACATCCACCACAAGCTTTTGTGTGCCTTCCTCGTCTGATATTGATGTGTATAAGTATGAATAATAAGCTGCTCGGGTGTAGGTGGTCGCTTAAATGATTGTCTCATTTCGCACTGTGGCACGCTCCTACGCTTAGGCGGCTGGCACATAGCTTTTGCTCTAATACACTACTACTAAATGCGTATGTGTGTGAGTAAACCTTTCATATAAAGTTAATATGGCACTAGGAGGCTTTGTTGTTTACTTGCAAGCTCGAAAGCGAACCTCCGGGGCAATCTTTATTGTTGTGGCATTTGGTAAATTTATTTGTTGTTTCTGTTGACAAAGTTGACTGGTTCAATTGACTACATATGACCCATGACAAATAATTTTTGTTTTTATGTTTTCCGTTTCTGCATCATCAATATTGATGCGAGGGTCATTCACCAAAGTGCCTCCGCCATACTCTAAATGAGGCTTTAGTTTCGCTCATGTACTTTATGTGAAGCCTTGATGTTCTATATTATATATATATAAACATACTTATGTCATTTCTGTAGTTATATATGTACTTAATTTAATTTTGCAATTTTAGTAGACTTTGTAATTTGATACATTGAAAAGTGACTATATAAAGGTTTAAAATAAATAAACATCGGCAAAAAAAGAATTTGTAATAAGAAATGGAAAAGTGTTCAAATACAGTTTTTTTATATAAAAAGTACGTGGCACGTTGTTTGTCCGCGATGGACTCCTAAAATACTGAACAATTTTTAGTAAAATTTAGCATACTGTGTCCAGTTCGAACCAACTTAGAAGATAGGATAGTTGAAACCATTCATAAATAAAGAATACACTGAAAGTATGAACATATTCAAAATTAAACCTCAAGTAGAATCCCTTGGATTCTTAGACCGATAAAGCGTTTTCGTCTTTATTAGTAAATAAAATTTTTCCCGTATTGAATAGTTTATTATATATGAAAAGTATTAAATGTGTAACACAGCAACGCGTGGCCGGATTCCCTAGAATATATATATATATTACTACGTTTTTTATGATAGAATATATATATATAGAATATTCTATATTCTATATATATATGCATATCAAAATTTGTGGTCAGGGGTTGAATCTGATGTGGAAATACAAAAAAAAAAAAAAAATAATTCGTAGGGACTAAGTTTTCTTCCACGTGAATGGTTTCCGACTGGACGAAAATACTCCAGCTCTGAAAGTATTCGTTGTAATACCCGCCGAGAGAAGCAGAGGAAGAGAACGACCTTCACTCCGTTGGAATGATTAGGTTGGGAAGGACATAGCTTCGTAATTTCCAATTGGCGCCACATTGCAAAATGAAGAAAAGGGTGGCGAGCTGTTGTTAACTCTGCTATAAACACCTAAGCGGTGTCTACGCCAGTAAAGAAGAAGGTTTCCCGATGGACCACCTTAAGGACTAGGCGCCAGAAATTCACCATACCTACTTACCAAAGCAGTAAGTTAGTAGGAAATATCCAAAAGACAGTAAAGACTAATATTTTTTAGTATGATATATGTAATTATAATAAATCTTATGCAAGAGTTACGAACAAAAAAGTTTTGTGTTATTAAATATGATTTGGATATTAGAATTTTACTTTTTCTTAATACAAAATATTATGAATACATTTTTTTTGTTGAATTGTTACAAAAATTTAGGAATTTAAAAATAAGTTTTTTCGGTGCTGGAGTTGGAGTTTGCAATTATGAGTCAATCTTTGGGTTTATTATTTTAGCAAATAAGCCATAACAGAGATTTTTAACTCTTCTACTTTTCTACATGATAAAACCATACATTTCTAGTTTTTATATTACTGACTTGGATAGAGCAAGAATTCATAATACAAATGGTACGTAAAAGTATATTAACAATATAGGGAAAATATATAGATAACCGCAGTTATATAAATTCTATAAACTTGAAGCTAAGGATTTATTTCAATACAAAATAATATCACCAATTTATTGTCCAATCTCTAATACCATGAATATTGAAATTTCTGCTAGTTTAACGTAAATGATTTTTTTTTTTGTTTTTTCTTTTTGGTTAAACTACCACCAAGCTCGTTGAGCTTTGCAACTCATAAATCCACAAATATTTGCAATACTCTCCTCTTTTAAGCCACAGAAATTCACAGTGAGAATTTTATTTTTGAAATTCCACGGTAAATAAATGTGCTTTCCCTAATTTATTAAAAATTTTCTCTATTAATAATGTAAAATTTTTGTGTACAAATAAAATATCAGCGATAATCAGAATATAGTACTGAGAGCCAAAAAGAGCAAGACTTTTTTTTAGTTTTGCGCAAAAACCAATTCGTCTAAATCCTTTTTTCTATGTTGGTATGACTGTCAGCGGCATCTAGTCAATGTGTCATATCAAAGTAATCATTAATGTTTAGTATACGCTTATCTTTTTGAAGTGCATACAGTGCTTTCGGCGATTTTTTCGATGACTGAAATTATTCAACAAAGAAGTTCTTTTAAATTTTGTAAGTTGAATTAAATTTCTAATGCATAAACGTTCAAAATGTTGGAAAAGGTCTTCGGTGATAATTTTTTTTGATTAGTACAAAATATTCAAATAGGGTCCAGAACGTCCAGGATGGCCATCAGCATCACAACCTGATCAACACGTCAATAAAATAAAAGAATCGGTGCTTGAGGATCGACGACTCAAGAGACGAGTCAGAGATCTTACTAGCATCGTTGGAATACCGGGAGGATCAATGGAAACTGTTTTGAAAGATTATTTGGTACTTATAAAAGTTAAATCACGATTATTTCCAAAATCACTCAACTATTGCGTACAACAAGGTCGCGTTAACGTCTGTGAAATAATGCTTTCCGACCACCAGGATGTCATCAAACGTATTATTGCAGACGATCAGTCTTGGATCTACGCTTATATCCTGAAAGAAAGCGATCAGTTGGCCGAATATTGTGACAAAGGTGAGTCGAAGCCGAAAAAACACGTCAAAGCTGGTCAAGAAACAAGGTTATATTGACAGTTTTCTCCGATTATCGAAGTGTAGAGCACTCCGAATTTCTTCCAACCGGCCAAATTGTCAACAAGAAATACTGTTTGGGGGTTATGTGTCCTTTGGACCGACAACTTTTGGTTTTTGAACTTCAATAATGTATAGTCTGTCGCATACTGCCCTGATTCTTCGTGAATTTTCGCCAAATTTTCCACCAATATCATGCCGTAACCACCATATTCGCTTGAGTTAGCTCCACTTCCAAGGAAACCGTTTTGAGTCGATTGAAGACATTAAATATGAATCGCTTTGCGCATTGAACTCAATTTCGGAATTTGGCTATAACAACTACTTCGCGGATTGCAAAATATGTTGGCACAAGTGTATTGGATCCAAGAAAAACGATGTACATTTTGAAGAATATATCAAGAATTTTAAAACCATGAGCAAAGTGTTACTATTTTTTCACTACTATTAGTGCGCACGTACGTCCTTTCCACAATTTTCCACCGCTCCACTGAAGTCATTTAAAATTCCCATGTTTAACGCCGCCAAACCACTAAACACCACCAATTCTGTGTATCTAATATCTAATAACCAATACGAATGGGTATGAATAAAAAATTTCAATTCCTATAATTACTTATTTTCTAATAACAATAGCAACAAAAACTTGGCTGTGCGATACGGCCAAATATTTCCTGGTTGACCAATTATTTGCTGTACTCCCTCAACGCCGCTAGGCAGGTTAATTTACCGCTCGTCTGGCATGCTGCCAGATATTCGTATTTTGCGCAAGCGCTGTGACTATTTGCTAGCAGAACCGCTGTGGCGACTCGTAAATAGCGCTCTGTGCTGAAATAGCCAAAACCGGGAAATGACCAAATCGCCCAAACGGGCAATGATACTAATGAGCGTGGCACACCACAGCCAGTGCGAACGGTCGGCCGGCACGAGGCGTAAGCGAAATTGTTAGTGTTATTGGCATAAAATTTTATCACATAATTATTTGATGTTGGCTACAATAATGGTAACAAGAAAATGAGGTCAACTGAAACTATTTGCTGACGTAAATTGTGGCTTAATCGTGATCGTGTACATATAAGTAATTTTATGTATCCTTAGAAGCAAAATGTTACTGATACTGGCTTTTGTAATATTTTTTGTTTATAATATTTTACATCACGTGTTTGTTGAAATAAATATGTATATAGAACACAAGATTATACATCTACATGTATTTCCAATCAACACTTTGAAAATGTAATATTACGGAACACTAAACTACCAAATATTAGTAATCAGTTTGAGAACAGTTTAACGGTTTGTCTTCAGGAAGCAGTTAAGCACACAAAAATCCAAAGGAACATGCTGGTTAGCCCATGCCTTACTCGTGGAATATGATGCTGCAGCGAAGAGATCATTTGAGATCCATGGATAACGGAAGCAGCGGCACCCAAGCAGGCAATGGAAGGACTAAATGCTTAGGGTCCTGTCTGTACTTAGTACCACTAGCGTAACTTCGCAAAGCATAGAGGCAACTGTCTATTTCGCGCTCCTGGAATGCTGATAAGCAATTTTCTCGGAAGTTCTAGAGACCATTTGAATGACGTTATATTCAGAATTTAATTGTATCGATTGTATTTAACATTAAATACAAAACATTTGTTATGCAATGTGCCAGAAATGCAAAAAAATCGCTTATGTAGAATTTGTTTTGCGAATCATTCTGACTTCATTCAACTTTGCCCAAAATAATATGAGCCAAAAACCGGTTTCCAGTAGCCATTTTTTATGTTAAGTTTCATTTTTCAGGATTATACAGATTTCTTTCACTTCTTTTTTGACAAATCTGAAAGGAATTTCATACATTAAATGTGCGTTTTGTCATTCAATTAATCATATATCAGAATCGTCCAGACCGGATACCATAAATCTCCCAAGGGCGTATGCGGTTTGACATATTATAAAAAGTAGTCGTGATACCACTAAGCTCGATGTATTAACCAAACTCCCTTAAGACATTTGTAAAAATGCTGGTAAAAACGGATGGTAACTCCTCCCATCCCCTAGGTAACTGTTATGTCAAAAACTATCAAGATTACGATAAATCACAAAGTTATAAGCTTTAAATTTCACAACCGTTAAGATAGCGAATGGCTATAGGAGCCAGTATTAACCTGGAAAACGCATTGGTGTTGCACCACCCACATTTGGTCGACATCCTATATATCATGAATTACTCCATTATTTTCAATCGGAATTGGTCTCCATATTTACTTTATATTCTAGGTTTTATAACGCAAATAGCCGAGTGACTACTGCCATGCCTATTTCTCATATATCATAGTTTTAAATCAATATGGTACTTTTACTTTACTTTTTAAGATTACAGTCAACTACGTTATTACTTTGCAATAAGTTACACTTCACACTTTTCACACACTGACTTTTTAAGGAAAAATAGTACATCGGCCAACTTCTGTTTACTTAATACATAGTATTTTCAAATATTCCGTTCATTTTAAACTTTATATATTGGTCAATATCCGATCGATATAAATGAAATTCAGACAGCATCTTTTTTGGGTCGTAATATGTCGTAATGCCATCGTTCCAAACTATTCCTCATATGATCTTAAATGGAAAGCATACAAAGTAAAGCTTGTGCAAGAACTGCAGCCGTTCGATCTTCCCAAACGTCATGGCTTCGTTCTATGGGCTCTTAAAAGGTTCTCAGAAAAATCCGGTATTTTCGAGCCAAATTTTTTTCAGCGATGAGGACTAATTCCGGCTCAACGGGTAGTAAACAAGCAAAATTGCCTCATTTGGGACTCAGAGCAACCTGAAGAGACTGAAGAGCTCACCATATAAAATTTTAAATTTAAAAAGTCAATAAAAAAAATCGGCTAGATATTTTTCAAAGGTCTAACATTTATTTAAAAGGTTGTTTTATGAAATTTATTTGTGGAAAACAATTTCGGACAAATGACCACCACGACTGAGTTTACAGTAGCTTATCCGATCCACCCAATTTTGGAGTACTTTCTCGATAGTTTCAGGCCTTATGGCAGCTACAACAGCTTGAATCTCGTACTTTAGATCTTGAATTGTTTCTGAATGGTTGGCGTAACATTTATCTTTAACAGCTCCCCACAAAAAATAGTCCAACGGAGTTAAATCGTAGCTTCTGGGAGGCCAATTCACATCACCTCTTTTGCTGATTATGCGATTTTCGAAGATAGGGCGTAAAAGATTGAGTGTAGCGTTTGCTGTGCCATACGTCCTGTGCTCCAAATGCGACAATTCCGCTTGTTAACGTAACCATCGAGGTGGAAATGAGCCTCGTCCGAAAAGATGATTTTTCGGTAAAATTCACCATCCTCGGTCTTTTTTTCAATATTTTCCAGTTTTCTTCTAGTGAATAGCGACCCATTTCGTAAATCTTAGACTTATTACTGAATATCTGTCACTTTCCGAATGGTATTTGACGTTTCCAATGTCGAAATATAGATAATTCAAATTTAAAACTTTAGATGGCCCACCCGTTATCTATAAAAAATAACGGTTTGGTATGTTTTGTGTGCCGACGGAATCATCGGTTCATATATCTTCAAAAATGGCCGACTATTTGATGCCTGAAATTAAAATTCGCGATCTCCGCAACATTTGGTTTTAACAAGACACACATCGCATCAATCAATGGATTTATTGAAAGAACGCTCCGGTGAGTAGATAATTTCACATTTTGTGTAGGTCGATTGGCTAAGATCGCACCGCTCTAAACCGCTCTTGGCAAGAAAAACAATAAAATATCTATGTAAAAGATTATTGTCGGAGTCGTGAGGTTCATACGTAGTTTGACATGAGCGTTTGAACTTGTGAGTTGTTTATAGTTAGTGTGTTAAAAATATCAACAAAGCAGAACAAATCATTGCTAGTCAGATTAATCTGGTATCAAAAATTTTAAATTTGAAGAAAAATCAATGAAAGTATACATGGAAACCGATTGGCGTAGGATTATAATGTACGAGGTGTGTTCAAAAAGTATCGCGAATTTTGTGTTTATTCAAAAATTATTTATTTATTCATGAATATCTATTTTGTCCTCTTCAAAGTAATCCCAATGAGACATTATACACTTGTGCCAACGGTTTTTCCAATCTTTGAAGCATTTCAAAAAATCATTTTTTTTTTTCATCTTCTTCAGCTCCTCCTTCGATGCCGTCTTTATCTCGTCAAGAGAAGCGTAACTTCGTCCTTTCATGGGCCTCTTCAGTTTAGGGAACAAGAAAAAGTCACAAGGGGCCAGATCTGGGGAATACGGTGGCTGCGGCATCATTAGTGTGTTGTTTCTGGCCAAAAGGTCGCGCACAAGCAACGATGTGTGTGAGCAGGGGCGTTATCGTGGTGCAAAAAATTGCTTTCTTCCACAAATCCGGGCGTTTCTGGCGGATTGCTTCACGCAAATTGCGCAAAACTTGCAGGTAAAATTCCTTATTGACCGTTCTTCCCTGTGACAAGGACTCATGATGCCAACGCCCCTGCAATCGAAGAAAACTGTCAGTTACGATTCGCAATACTTTTTGAACACACCTCGTATTCCATATTATTATTTCGAAAATAAAGAAAAACGTCATAAAATTTAGGACCAAGAAAACTTTACATAAATTGGCCAAAATACATAGTAATTGTGCAATGAGTAGTCCAATTTTATAGGTAAGCGCCAAGTTCGAATGTGCCAAATTGCACTATGGAAAACAATTTCATGCAAGTGATGGAAAAAGACCTAGTATACAATCACATTTATGTTGTGAGCGAAGGCAGATGGTTGACAAGTTGAAAACATTGATAATTGCCAAATCCGCAAACCGCCGTTGTAAAGTTATTTTATGAATGAAAATTAATAAAAATGCACACTAAATGCATATATTAAAATAAAACAATTAAGGAAGGGCTAAGTTCGGTTGTCACCGACCATTTTATATTGAATATACTTGAGTAGGCGGTAATATCGACCAAATTTTATTTATTTTTACTCATGTTCCCTGGGTTTCACTAAAGTAACCTACATACAATCACCAATCATATGGAGCCAGATCAAGTGGTTGCTCGAAAATCTTGGTAATAGTTATATGGGGGAGGGTCAAATTTTCGCCCAATTTAAACTATTTTAGGCGCAAAGATACGCGGTTATGAATAAAGCATGTTATGTAATTTTTATTGAGATGACTCAAATATTGACTGATATATTCAGCATAAAGTGATTTAGAAGTTCGAAAACCTTTATATTAGATTCAACCCATTTTTGACACAAAGAAATACTTCTGTCAAGAAAAGATTCTGAGTGAATTTCAATATAATATATCACACACTGAACGATGTTTTCGGTCAAAAGTCAAATATAGGTACCTGGGTCCACATATTCGGTACCTAGGAGCTTGAACAGTTTAGGTCAAAAATATTTGGTCAAAAGTTGGCATACTTTAACGGAATATTACTGTAAAATTTTATTCCGTTATATTAATTACTTCTTTATTTGTGTACTGGAAAGTGAGAGAATGAAATGGAATTCTAAATTGTGTTATATGGGTTCGTGCTATGACAAAGGAATATGAGAAGAATGCCATATACTAAATTTTGTTGAAATTGATTGGCCGAATTCCGAGATATGTGATTTCACCTAATAGTGGGCGGTGCCACGCCCATCATCTAATTTTCACTTCGGCTTCGTTGGAGACCCCTTATACCATCTATATATCATCCATCTAGAATAATTAATCAGGATTTCAGTATTTAATTAAAACAAATAAATAAATTTTATCCAAATGACCAACCTAATTCAAAGTGCTTTTTTTAGAGCAGTGAAAAGATGGGGAAAAATTTAAGTTTATATGATAAGTAGAAATCCTATAGTTTTTTTAAATTAATTTATAACTCGATCTCCCCCATATTATAAGAAAAACATGAATTTCTAAAAACTGTTTTCGTTTTTTTATTATTTCACTGTTTTTCCGAAAAAAAAAACAAAATAATATATTAATTAAATTAAATTTTATATTATTAAAATTAAATACATATCATGTTGTTCAGAATTCAAATCACATATTTTCTAGAATTCACTTGACGCAACACAAAACACCAATTGCAATTTCAAGAATAATGGAGAGTTTCGAGAAGAAGGACGTGCGTACAGAACGATGTCTAGGTACCGTCTTATTGTGTGGCAATGGGCGGACGAAAGGAAAATCCTTTAATCGGCTTATTGTAGTACGGTTTAATCAATTATGAGTTGATCCGAGTAATAGTTTCGGAGATACAGCCTTTGAGAACTTGTGCGCTTGCAGCAAGCTTGGCTAACTGCGCTGTCTTTAAACGCGTTTTTCTCAAAACTATGTTTTCAAAGTCGGTTGTCAAGATTTCTCGCGAACTACCCAACCTATCTTGATGAAATTTTACAAAGGTCTTCGAGATATCTTTTGCAAGATCTTGAACGAAGGATTTTTTAAATTACGACTATTTAAAAAAAATTTCGAGAAATTTTCATTGAAATTTGCATTTTTTTATAAAAACGTCTGCCAAAAATCCAATTTTCATTTTTTTTCCTTCGTCCAATACCTAGTTCATTGTCTTTACTAAAACACGTATTTTTTATTTTTAATTCAGATGATCCTGAATGAAATTCTGCTGACAACGCGGATGCACCTTTTTCCGAGGGACTGCCGGAAATTGCGTCATAATGACTGCCATTTTGATATTTTTTTTGAAAATTTTACAAAATGTTTATTAAATATGAGTCTTTTAAATAAAAAAAATTCATTTAAAATATTTATTTTTTTATATGTAAAAAAAAATTATTGAAAAAAAGCCGTTTTGTGCCCGAGGAAACCCATGTAACCCCTTAAATAATGTAATTTAGCGAAAGATAGGAATACCTTGGAGCAAACCTCAGATTTCTAATAAAATTTTTTATGGTTGATAATTTTCTCATATACTCAATAACTTAATCAACTAAACTTAATTACGATTTTTTACAAATGAAAAGGCTTTGCTCGTGGTGGATTCCACTTTTTTTCTTCGACTCATACATCTTGTGATACGACTGATATTTAAAAAAGTCGCACTAAGAACAATCGTTATTCGCTCTACCACAAAATCAGAAAGCGTTCTTCGAACAAAAGATATCACTCAAGCCTGAATGTTATATAAAACCAAGCACCTATTTTGAGGTGTCAGTAGGGTATTTTTTTCCTGTTTTTTAGACATTTTTTTTCATAGAAATTTTTATTCTACAATTGAACTTTTTTCACAATTTTTTGATGATATCTGTCGGAGAAACGGCTGGGTGAATGACCTGCGTTTTTTCAGTGGCGGACACGATTTCTTATGCTTGAATCATCTGAAACACAAAAACCCAATTTATTCTTAAAAAGTACGTTAATGGTTATCATTCCTACTAGACATATGAAAAAATTTTGATATGTTGTTTAATTTTTCCCATGTTTTTTACATAAATTTTGTCATAACATTGTCAAGAAATCATAAAAAATTATGAATCTAGCAAGGACGTTAGCCAGGCATTTTGTGAACATTAAAAAAAAAAATTAAGTAAATCGGTTGAGTAGTTCGACCGGAATCATGTCCGCCAGTTCAAAAAAGTGTGTTTTGAGAAAAAAGCATTTAAAGTTTGAGGTGTGCCTTCTGAGCGTATTTTTGTATTTTGGGCCTTTTTCGAAATCTTCCAATGGTAAAGTGGGTTTCTACATTAATTCTAAAGATATAAGATAGCAGAAAATGCAAAAAAAAAATTTTTTGAAAATATATTACCCTACTGACCCCTTAACCCTTTTCCGGCCGCACTTAGATCCACTGCTTTGATTTCATTCAAACTTTATATTCTGCTTGGTATGAAAAAAATTCAATGCTTTACATTTTTTGAGATTTTTACATTAAGCCGTTTAGCCACTGGAATGTGGTCGAAAAATCGATCATCGGCCGAAAAGGATACTTGCTAAAGTGAAACAGTGTTTTTTTAGAGTTTATCATTCAAAACGTTTGTTTTGTGCAGTTTTTCAATTTCACATTACATTTTTACAATTAAATAAAGATACACGTCATAAGTAAGTTTTGAAAAACTTTTCTTGAAAGTCTAAAATCTTACCTTTATATTTCATGGAATTGATTGAAGCAAAAAACATGTAGAGCTATATGGCATTTTGTGCATTTAAATGACGAATGTTTATGACAATTTTGACAACGACGAGGCTTCTCTAATTTGTTAATGTCATGCCCAACTTTGTCTTTACGAACACTCTCCAGAGCAGAGTCTTTGGATTTTCGAACAGCTATAGACTGTGGAGTCGACGTCTCCGAAGGCGACGTCGACGGTATTGCCATTCGAAGCAAAGATTCTGCAACGTAAATACGGAACTGTAATTGATCCAATAGTTTTATTTTTTGTGCAATACATCTTTCGGTGGTGCATGACATTCCCTTTTCATATTTGACGAGAGCACAATGGATTTTCCAAGCGTTCACCATTGCAGCATCAAATCCATTTGTTATCAGTGGCCAATCCACTTTTTTTCTCGAACGCGCATTCGATAATTGTTCATGAAGAGATCAACACCACCCATTCGATTATTGTATGCTCTTACGATGTGTGGCATGTCAACATAATAAATTTTTGCCGCCTTTCCATCGCTGCATACGATGCAGTGGTTCAATTGCCTCATGATTCGATGCAATGGTCACAACAGAATTGTCGTTCCATCGGGCTATCAGCACATTATGGTTTCGATCAAATGTGTAGTCTAACCTGCTGCATTCTTTCTTCTTAGATGATGAAACATCAGTAAGTTTCGCTTCATTCGTACGATTGTCACAAATAGTTCCGGTAGCATAATAACCCAAAGAGGCGAGATGACTCGTCAATTTATTAGAAGAGAAGAAGTTGTCAAACGCAACACAATGTTCATGTGAAACTCAAAATTTCACTGGCAATATTTTACTCAAGAACAGAATACTTTACTACCGCACAGCAGGGGGGCATACCTGCGAATCTCACTGGAAGACCTGCTCAGGCTCGTGGACATCAACCGACTAACTGCCCGCCTGGAAGGCATTTTTATATTCGTGATCTTGGAAGCTTCTTGAAAATTCTATTCTAGAAATATCTGGAAAGAAAGCTCTTCAATGTTCCATAAAGTGGAACAAGTATTTATTCGATTTTTTCATTTCCTGCATGTTTCCCTTATGACACTTCCTGCGTATACTTGTTTGTGAAAGAACTCAGTAATCAACAATTTAAAAAAACAATCCTTTGTTAAATTGAAAGTATATAGTCATATACTAGTACTCCCACTACCAACAACATACACTTCTCTCTTCATTCTTTCTTTACTGGTCTTACTTATCCTCTCATATCTCTTTTTCTCATTTGATAATTTCCATACTTGCTAATTGATCTTTCCTTTAATCTTTCCTTGCATTAAATTCTTGTTTTCTCTTAAATAATAATAGCAACAACAATAAACATTTACACTCATTAGTATTAAACTCGTATGAATTATGTTAACTTCCTAAGTGGAAATATTTGTCGTATCGCTTTCGGCCGGTGGTCGATTTATCAACCAGTTAATTTTGCACAGTCCTTATCATTCTGTATTACAACCGATCTGCTGAAAAATACATTCTGCGTGAAGTACGCGACAAAAACTACAATATATAGAAAAGCTTATTTTTTTCAAAAAATTTTCTCTATTTTTTCCGAATTTTTTTAAAAAATGTGGAAAAAATGGGTCTTTGGAAAATCCGATAAAATTTAAAAAAATTAATTAATTAGTAAAAGAAAATTTTTGTCAAGATCAGAAAGATGCAAAATGACATACAATTATTGCCTTCATGACATATCTCGATAATTTTCGACTCGGCGATTTTTCAAAGTTGCTGGTCGAAAAATCGACCATTGGGTTAAAAGCTCGAAGCTTCGCGCTACCGAACCGGTATTAAAATATTGGAAGACTTTTAAAGAAAATGACTTATATCTATTTTGTATTTGACATAGATGTAGTGGTTTAGAATTATGAGTAGATATAATTTATAATTGCATTTTGAGCGGAGTACTATTTCGAGTTCAAAGGCTTGATTTTAGAAGCACTCTTCTTTATTCGCTTTGATAATTTTCACGCATTATATAAAGCTTTTGGGCGCACTATTAAACAATAAAAAAGTAAAGCAATTTTATTTTTGTAATCTTAATCTCTTTGTGGACTCTTTTGCAATTTGTACTAACAAACATGATTGCGTTGTCAATTGAAAGTCCCAAATTTTTCCATTTACTGTAGGCGTATGCAGAGGCAATGCATTGGTGAACTCCCCAGCCATTTTAAAACAATTTTTCCCAAAACGCCAAAGCTAAAATTTTTAGTGGGAATGAGGACTTTAATTACGAAACATACGCCAACCAACGTGCCAGAGAGAATAAATCCGTTAAGCGTGTAAATGTCATCGAGCGACACAAACAATTGACAGCTCAGGCAGAGGAAAAACCCGCGACGCTGCTAAACGCGCAACAAGGATTATTTGCACTACGCAACACCACTGTTAATTCTCCAACATCAACAAAAACAAAAGCATATACTTGTATATAAGTAAGCACATACACATATACACACGTTTACACCAGTATCTATCAAGTTCGCGTTCGAGGATGCACCAGGGACACAACCGAAAAAGAACAAAAGCGCAGAGTCAACACAATCAAACCAACCAACCAAGTAACCGAACAACCAGCCCAAAAAATAGAAAGCAATAAACCAGCAGCGCCATTGTAAATTCTAAAACGTGAAAATGTCGCTAAACTCGCGCATCCAAAAATAAAACAATATTTCCTGACTCATGTTTGGCGCACGCCATGTGACCACGCCAGGACGCGTCGTCCACCGTCTGTCGCCTATCGCCTCTCGTCTGTCATTCCACAAACGACAGCGTTCGGGCGGAAGAGCCGCTAACCAGTTAATAGAAACATGCCGGCACCGATGGGGGAGTTAGCACAAAAACTGTCACTGTCCTTTTTGTTATTGTTGTTGTTGCAAGCAGAGGCCTGAACTCCCCGATCGGTATTTATGATGTGCATCGTATGGCGCTTAACACTCCGCAAAGATACGCGCATCGAATAAACTTCGAGCTGTGTGGTACGTAGTTCCAGAGGCGTCCGAGCGTGAGGGAGAGCAAAATTATGTATCAGCTATTGTGGCAAATGCAATAGCATAGGCGGTATTGCCGCCAAAGGCACTGTGCAACAGTAGCTGACGGAGCGATTGTTGCATACTCGCATAGCAACAATTGTCAAGGCAAGTTGGGAATTTATGGGGCGCCTCAGTTACATATTTACGGAAAACCGGGCAGAGGCCAGCCGAAATTGATAGCTGTGAATAAGTGCGGGCAAATGCAGGCGAATACGAAATCATTGAGAGAAGGCTACACAAACACACGCAAAAAATATCAACCAACTCTGCAGCTCAGGAGGCAATATTTTGCAGGTGCTTGAAGGATCCATTGACATTTGATGGTTTTGAAAAATCGCTTCAAGCTTGAGCGCTCGTTTTTGACAGTACAAAGCAGCTCGCGATGAATTGGTAACTGCTAAAAAATATTATCACAATTTCTCACGCATATTGCTAAAATATCTTTTACCTTGCTGACAGTTTGTAGCAATAGTAACCCACGTAAGCGTAAATGTGCGTATGCAGCAAGTGTTTTCTGGTATAAATAACTACCCGAAAAGTCGTAATTTAAATCTCAAAAAAAATTTTGAACTTTTGGAATATTTTTTTCGAGAGCATTTACCCGACAACAGCCAAATTTCATATGTTTTTTTGTAAAAAACGTTTCGCACAATTGCCCATCTTTCGGAATCGTCTAAAATGTATGTAAAAGATAAGGAAGATACCAACCTAATTAAGAGTAGATTTATTTCTTTAATTTGCTAACCAGAAAGTCAACAAATTAATTGATTTGAGATTACTTGATGAAATTCTGGTCATACCAATTTTGTTGTAATACTAAGATATCCAGTGTTATAAATAAGACTTTGATTAACATTTAAAAATACTTGACACTTTACATCTACTCCACTATTATCGTCAGAAAATAGTGTTGGCTAAGTTTCATTAGAGTAAACCAGAAATTGAGTATATATGTAAATTAAGTCAAGGGAAAGATCCAAATTCTCCTTTTGGTATATAGCTTCGATCAGATTACATTTATATTTTTTTTGAATTCAAGCTACGAGCATACTGAATATAATATTGCTTCACAATTTAATTAAAATTTCTTATTCCTCGATTAATATGTACGGTGTACAGCCGAATACAGAACTATATACCATGTACTATATAAGATACCAACTGCAACCTGCGCGCGTTGCTATGCGATCAACTCAAATAAATTGGACTGAACAATGTACAATTCATTTTAAGTAATTTTATTGATTTGTTCATTCCGCGTTCGTTTCAACTCGATATTTATTGAAGTACTGTGGGTTAAAGAAAATTTTTTGTTTTTCATCTGGACGTTAAACGAATAAATCAACCTTTGAATCGTCAGCAAACTACATAGAACTGTCCGTGTGAGAAGTTAGACTCCAAATTTAACCTCACAATTGCAATGGTTGTCCTTGTGCTTGCTTGATAGCAGGAATAAAGGGATGTCCAACGCTTCAAATAAGCGTTTTTTATAACATTTTCCATTATGGCATGATTGGACAAAATACTAATTTTTGGACATTTAAATTAAAACACCCAACATTTAGTGAGAATAAAAATTACTATTTAGTGGTTATTTAATACATAGAGAATCTATTTAAATCTTTTTATGGCATATTAAAATAACGGACTTTAGACTTTTCAATACTCAATAAAAGGTTTTAAGCTTTTAGCTCTTAATCAATAAATGCTTTCAATAATTTTCCATTGAAAATAATACTACTATATGATGCTTGACATTACAAAATGTTTCATCAAATACATTTAGATATCATAAATTTATTTAATTTTCATTGTTTTACATTTTTTGTAAGTGCAACAAAACTCTCGGTTTACATACTTTTTTGGTAAGATTTCAATCTGGCCATCGCTCGTTTCCAATTGCTAAACGTCAAAACCTACTGAACTCGATTAGCTGTCAAAGTTCAGTAGGTTTTGACGTTTAGTAATTGCTCTCTCATTTCCAGTGAGAGAGGAGTTGGACATCTCTTTATCTCTGTTGATAGTCATTGCGAAAGCAAATGACACCGCGAACTGTGCGTTTGAACTCGAATAGCATATCTGTCGGTATCATTGGGATATGTGGCAACAGTATGTCTTCACCTTTGAAAATTTCCAGTGAAAATTATTGCGTTGATAATTTTGTTCAATATTTTCTTTATTGAGAGTCTAGTTCTGTTGTATAGTAAAGTGGTGTTGAGATTTTTTTGGAACAAGAAGCGGTGGATGACAAATGCACAAAAATTTGCTAGAGATCACAAAGGACATACTGATAAATATAAATAGATAATATAATATGCAGATAGTAGTCGAATGTTTACTTTAGTTTGGTACTCTGAAAAATCGGTTGACAGACACCTCCAACAAAGGATTCCCGAGAATGAGCTCTTGTAACGGGAAGGTTCTCCGTCTACCGGTTTTATATCTTTCTTATTATAAGATTGAAAAATTTATGTCTCGCTTCCAACTACTTGCAAAATATTCCAAATAATGGGTTTTATATTAAATTGAATGAACTAAAAAGTGATCTCAAACGGATTTTTCGTAAACATAACTGCTTTAAAGATATTAAAGTTTGAAGTTCGACTATTTTATGGCAAACTTGTTTTCTTCTTTTGAATTTTATAAATAACTAAAGACAAAAAGTAAAAGAAAAGCTGTCAACTTCGACTACATCGAGGCTATAATATCACTAATAGAAAATATTTCCTACTATAACTTGTCAAATTACAAAGTTTTCCATACAAGCACTTGATTTCGATTTCGACTTTTAAGGTCTCATGGTACCTTCCCTTCTGGACGATACAAACTTCGTGGCAAACTTAATACACCCTATTCAGGGTACAGAAATTCGCACTTATGTATAATGTTAACTCTTAACATAAATACATACATGCATTGAATTATGCTCACACCAATTGTCAATAAACCACTTATCATACACCAATAGTTTTTGCATTACTTTTGACCACTGCTTGTGCCAAAGGGTGTTGCGGTATTTGTTTCTTTTTTACTTACCTGTTTTTTTTGTTTCTGCTACTAAAATCAACACGAATGACTGGAGAGTTTTGCGGAGCATTGAGTACTTTTAAAATTTTACAACTCATTGCAGTTAATAGCTGGCAAACGGCAATCAGGCATGCGCATGCGAAAGTTTTCCGCAAATTTTGGCCACAGCCAAACATATTACATGCATTTCTTTGCACTAACCAACACATACACAAACACATATATACTTTTCCAAGTATTTAGGCTTGTAGTGTATTTTTATATGTCTCTCCTTGGTGCAATAGCTTGCAAGGTCATACAAGTTGTAAACGCAATTTGCCATCATCGTGTAACGTGGCAGTCGCTCACTCTCTTAAGCGTGTGACTTGTAAAGCAATTTGAGTACACATGTACTTTTCGACTTTCCGTCACGAACGTTTACACAAATTATTGCGCTCAACTTAACTTGCCAATAAACTGGTTGGCTAAAGTTTTTATTTAGTTTCGAATTTGTATTTACTTCCTCAAATTGGAAGTGAACCCTCACTGTGCGTATTTAATTATTTATTTTTTGTAATTGGTCAAAAAGTTTCTGATAACTATTTATTTTTAATCAATTTACTGCAGTACAAGCGGTGGACAATATTTTTTCAAGTACGTTGACAATGTCATTATGATGACGGAATGTTCAAAGCCTAGAGAAGAAAGTGATAGTGAAAATCAGTATAATGGTTGCATGTGGAATCCAGTTTAATTCAATCAATAATTGTATATCAATCAATTGGCTATCTGCAGAAAGTTCATCAATTTGTGACTTGCAAAATGACACACAGCTATGTGCTATGAAATGGAGCCGAATTAAATGGCATCTCCGGTTAAGTTTTTATAGTGCAGTCGGTTTCTGTAATTTGCCATATCAAATTTCTGTAATAAAATAAAATAAGTGAAAGCATTACAATCAAATTTTACTTAATATTTAGAGCACGTCGCCTAATTTTCCACTACTTTTTGATATTCAGCAGCTTAAATGTTTTCCTTCTTAGATTTTTGCCTTTAACAGAAACTTTAATCTTTGCCATAAGTTCTCAATTGAAGTGAAATTAGCTTTTCAATGCATTTTATTTTGAGCGTGGAATCCTCTAATTTGTGCTTAGGTCATTTTCATCTTTAGTTCATGTCATACACGACTATTTAAACAAAAATTTATATTTCAGTAGGCTTGTATCTATACTTTATATTACTATACTGTACTGTGGATATTAATATCTCAACAGTAACAACTTTCTATAAAATAAAGTCGAAGTTAGTTATTTGCCAGGAAAGCTAGAGAAAACAGGCTGCCTACCTCGCAACGTTGCGATCGACCACAACACGTGCGGGATGGGATAGATACCGAGAGTTGAAGAGGGAAGCGAGCCGCATTTGTAGACAGAAAAAGAAAGAGGCCGAAATGCGTGAGTACGAAGAGCTTGATAAGCTGGCCGACAGGGGTAATGCTCGAAAATTCTACGAAAAGATGCGGCGGCTTACAGAAGGTTTCAAGGCCGGAGCATTCTCTTGTAGAACCCCCCAAGGTGATCTAGCCACCGATGCCCAGAGCATACTTAAATTATGGAGGGAACACTTCTCCAGCCTGCTGAATGGCAGTGAACACACAACACCAGGAGAAAACGAACCCGATACCCCAATCGATGACGATGGAGCAGATGTTCCATTGCCCGACCATGACGAAGTTCGAATAGCAATTGCCCGTCTGAAAAACAACAAAGCGGCAGGGGCCGACGGATTGCCGGCCGAGCTATTCAAACACGGCGGCGAAGAGCTGATAAGGTGCATGCATCAGCTTCTTTGTAAAATATGGATTGGAATTTAAGTGTGCTATGCCCAATCCATAAAAAAGGAGAACCCACAATCTGCGCCAACTACCGTGGGATTAGCCTCCTCAACATCGCATATAAGGTTCTGTCGAGCGTATTGTGTTAAAGATTAAAGCCCACCGTCAACAAACTGATTGGACCTTATCAGTGTGGCTTCAGACCTGGTAAATCAACAACCGACCAGATATTCACCATGCGCCAAATCTTGGAAAAGCCCCGTGAAAGGAGAATCGACACTCACCACCTATTCTTCGATTTCAAAGCTGCTTTCGACAGCACGAAAAGGAGCTGCCTTTGTGCCGCGATGTCTGAATTTGGTATCCCCGCAAAACTAATACGGCTGTGTAAACTGACGCTGAGCTCCGTCAGGATCGGGAAGGACCTCTCCGAGCCGTTCAATACCAAACGAGGTTTCAGACAAGGCGACTCCCTATCGTGTGACTTTTTCAATCTGCTGCTGGAGAAAATTATTCGAGCTGCAGAACTTAATAGAGCAGGTACAATCTTTTACAAGAGTGTACAGCTGCTGTCGTATGCCGATGATATTGATATCATCGGCCTAAACACCCGCGCCGTTAGTTCTGCTTTCTCCAGACTGAACAAGGAAGCAACTCAAATCGGTCTGGCAGTGAACGAGGGCAAGAAGAAATATCTCCTGTCATCAAACAAACAGTTGTCGCACTCGCGACTTGGCTCCCACGTCACTGTTGACAGTCATAACTTTGAAGTTGTAGATAATTTCGTCTATCTAGGAACCAGCATTAACACCACCAACAATGTCAGCCTGGAAATCCAACGCAGGATTACTCTTGCCAACAGGTGCTACTTCGGGCTGAGTAGGCAATTGAAAAGTAAAGTCCTCTCTCGACGAACAAAAACCAAACTCTATAAGTCGCTCATTATACCCGTCCTGCTATATGGTGCAGAGGCTTGGACGATGACAACAACCGATGAGTCGACGTTGCGGGTTTTCGAGAGAAAAGTTCTGCGAAAGATTTATGGTCTTTTGCGCGTTGGCCACGGCGAATATCGCATTCGATGGAACGATGAGCTGTACGAGATATACGACGACATTGACATAGTTCAGCGAATTAAAAGACAGCGGCTACGCTGGCTAGGTCATAATGTCCGGATGGATGAAAACGCTCCAGCTCTGAAAGTATTCGACGCAGTACCCGCCGCGGGAAGCAGAGGAAGAGGAAGACCTCCACTCCGTTGGAAGGACCAAGTGGAGAAGGACCTGGCTTCGCTTGGGATATCCAATTGGCGCCACGTAGCGAAGAGAAGAAACGACTGGCGCGCTGTTGTTGACTCGGCTATAATCGCATAAGCGGTGTCTACGCCAGTAAAGAAGAAGAAAGCTACAAACCGTCTTCTTAAACAATTTTAGGCCACTCTGTAAAAGGAGTGGTACAATGTTTTTTTTTTTTATTGTGACAAAAAGTACCTGGAAACTGCAAAAAAAAAACGCTAAATATTCAATTATTCATCAAGCCTCATCAAATGTAATACACTTATGCCAAGCTGTTCTCGAAAAAATTTTCATAAGGCTTTACTTTTTCAGCTCATTCACTGAATTTTGTTTTATTTCTTCGATCGACTAATTTTCGACTAATTTTAGTTCGAGGAACAAGAAAAAATCACACGGCGCCAAATCTGGAGAACACGGTGGTTGAACATTGGTACTCATTGTGTTTGCTCTGAATTCCATTGTAAAATCCATGCATAGTTCTTCCATAATTCCGTCTGTTTTCGACGGATATTCTCACGCAATCCGTCCAAAAAGAACTCCTTATTGACAGTCTGTCCATCCAGAACTTCTTAGACTTTGTTGTCTAGGCTAAGTTTAGAAGTTTTGTTTAAAAGCCAATTTAAATTTGATGTTCTTAACTTCACGATGTTATTTTACTCGCTATGTGTTTTTGCCGCGTAAGCCATCGATCCAGGTTAATCCCAAGATAAGTTACTTCATTCGTTGGGGTGCAAGAACATTGTTTATTTTAACTTTCCGACACGTTTGTGGTCTTAGCGAGAATGTAACATGTTTGCATTTTTGCTCATTAATATTTATACGCCAGTTGGCTAGCCATTCCTCAAAAAAGTTAAGTTCTCCTCTAATACACTCTGATAGGGCATTAGTTACGGCTTAGTAGAGCTGTGTCATCCGGGAAAGTGGATGTCAATCCGTTTATAGCTGTTAGAATGTCTGCTGTATATACTAAGTAAAGAGTTGGGCCTACCACGCAACCCTGAGGGGTCTTTCCCAGGTTTATCTATCATGATGATCTCCGACTTTTTCCACGAAATTGGATAGTATCCAAAACTAAGAATTGCATTAAAGGGGGGTAACTCAATTAGCATTTATGGAGTAATATTTTTATTATCGTGTCCTGATGCCTCTTTCGGATTTAGCTCTTTTATGATTTTAATAACTTCAAAAGTAGAAGCTCTAATGGACACCATCGGCTCGTTAGCGGATTTGGGCAAAGTTGGCAACTTAAAGTTGTTTTTTGGGCAATTAGGTTGAAATACCTTTTCGATGTGATTTGCAAAGCAATTGACCTCATCGTCATCACTTCGTGCCCAATTATCATTCAACTGTCTCAGAGGCATGTTAGAATCTACTGGTGGCTTGAAAGACTTTTGAGCTTTACAAAGGTAGTTTTGCTTGCCAGAATTTGGACACAGTATCTTTATATAATTTTAAGTGTTGTGTTCTTCATTGCGTTTACGCGCTTTTTGATTTTACGTACAGAAGATTTCAGTTGAAGCTGAGTTGAAGGGGAGCGTTCGACATTTTTACCCATTTTAAAAATAGCAACGCATTACTAAGGTGTATCGTCTTCAGCAGCTGCTCTATTCAACCTGGTTAACAGATCGCGCTCATATTTGGCATACTAATTAAGTGCAGCCTACCAACTTAGCAAAATACATTTTTTACAATATCGGTTATCGGGAGTATTTCTATTTTTTTCGCAATGTATTTATGTACTTGGTATTAAAATTATTTTAATCCTTTCTCTTTAGTACAATTTGTTTCGGAATATAAATACAGGGTAGGCCATTTAAAGTTGACCCATTTGTTTCTAAAAAAAAGAACAAAAGAAAACAATGTTTTTTGTTCATTTCAAAAATAATTTATTTTGGTCCAAGGGGATTTGTTTCAGCTAATATTTAAAAATTAGATCGCGTAAATGGGCACCTTTAGCTTTGACAGCTAAATGCACTCTTTTTTCGACATTTTCCATGACTTTGGCTGTTTCACGTCGAATGTTGGCTTTCAGTTGAGCTAAGGTCTTTGGCTTATTAGCGTATACCTTGGATTTCAAATAACCCCAGAAATAAAAGTCTGGTGGCGTCAAATCTGGTGATCTCGGTGGCCAGTCAACATCACCATTTTTCGATATCAATCGCCCGGGGAAAAATGGTCGCAATAAATTGATTGTTGGCCGAGCTGTATGGCATGTAGCCCCGTCCTGTTGAAACCAGAAGTTATCCATGTCATTTTCGCGAATAATGGGTATCACAAAATCCGTTATCATGGCTCGATAACGCTCACCATTGACTGTTGTCGTGGCTCCATCATCGTCTTCGAAAAAGTACGGTCCGATGATCATATTCGCGCAAACACCGCACCAAACTGTTACTTTTTGGTCGTAAAGAGGCTGTTCTTCAATTAATTGAGGATTTTCGGTGGCATAAAATCGGCAATTTTGCTTGTTTACGCCTCCATTCAACGAGAAATGTGCCTCGTCTGACATGATGAGTTTTCGCCAAAAGTCAAGTTCGTTTTCAGCCATTTCGATGGCCCATTTGCCAAAATTAAGGCGTCGCGGATAATCAGCTGGGTTTAGTTTTTGTGCCATTTGAATTTTATATGGAAACATCTTCAAATCTTTATGAATTATGCGTCGGAGAGTGGTGCGAGAGATGTCTAATTCCTGAGAGCGGCGATAACTCGATGTCGATGGAGTCTCCTCAATACTGGCTCGTACAGCTTCGATATTTTCATCAGAACGTCTTGTGCGTTGTCTGGATGCATGACTGGCATTACTGAGATTACCGGTGTTCACAAATTTTGCGTATAAAGACTTAATTGTGTTCTTAACTGGAGCACTTTTCACTTTATTTTTTTTGCGAAACGCACGTTGAGTTAACACAATTGAAAAGTTATTTTGAATATAAAGCTGAACAATTTCAGCGCGTTCTTTTGGAGTGTACTGTTCCATGGTATAAATTGTCTTCGAATGACGCTTCTAACGCGGTATGACATTAGCCGATTTGTCAGCGCTGTTAAAAGTTACAGCGTTGCCAGATGAGTCAACTTTAAATGGCCTACCCTGTATTTTCGTTCATTTACCTATATGCGCCACACATTCTATCAAGAAAGTATCAGGAAGTCTTCATTTCCCCCTCTCATCTCCCGCTTATATGGAAGACAGGTCAATTTTCTGGTTTGTATAACTGTCCTTAATTATGATGCCAAAAATTAGTGCAATCTGTCGAACAGTGTGTTTACAGCAGCTATTTATGTCAGTTGACCTCAGTAGGGTTTGTCGAATTTTACAAAAACTTTTAACTTAATTATGTTAAATTTTGGCCAAACACTCAACAAATATTATTGTACAAATACCGAATATCCCTGTTTAGCTCCATGTGACTTTTACGTTTCTTCACACGGAAATACCCACTTGGTGGGATACGCTTCGACTCAATTGAAGACGTCAAAACAAATTCAACCCGACAAAAATAAAAAACGCAAGTTTGAAATTTCCCACTGTATGTATCAAAAATATTTTATAAAATAGCAATGAAATTAACGTTAAATACATTTTTGCTCTATCCCTTTCGTATGCGCCACGAAAAGCGAGAGAAGTAAGACAATAAAAACACGCGGGCTGTGCAGTGAAAATAGCTTTAAAATTATCTCTTATAATAAATTAAAGTACAATATAAAATCGTGCTTAATCCCAATAAATGGAAATAAATATTAAGAAGAAAGGTATGTACTACAAAACCACGCGATTTTTCCGTACTAATATATTGTTTTATTGTTCTAAAACTATTATTTTACAAGTGACCTTTTGAGTGATATATTTTTCTTTATACATCGAATTAAGTAATAAAAGTTATGATCCCAGTCTTACCCTCAAACGAGACAAGTTATGAATCCAGCTGCAACTTTTTGCAACTTTCTTTGTTATTCATGTTTTTCTACCAGGTATTCGATTTTTTGTGTGTTATTTTTCATATTTTTGTATTTAAGTATAAGTTTGAACGAGTATACGAGTATTATATTGTTTTTTTGTTTTTTCGTCATATTTATTTGAGCTTTGGTTTCCATTTTCTCACTTTTATCAAATGTTTGCTTTATACGCTATTTTATTCAGGAACGTCATTTCAATGTGAACTTTCACGCCTATATATCCTTGAATTGTGGTGTTTGGAAAAAGGTTCATTTACTGATAAAAATAAAAAAGTATGTGACGACTTAACCCGTAGATTTGAATTGGATGGCTATGAATGTATTAGAAATATTGTTATGAAAAGACTTGATTACGTATTTAAAAGATTTGCAGATATGTGGAATAAAAACCACAGATTAAAATCAAAAGTTATACAAAAACATTCGAATTGGTTTGCACAATATGAATATATATTATTAAAACGACAATCATCCGTATTGAGTCAAGATCGAGGACGTCCTAGATTAAGTCTGGTAGAGTGCTCAGAGAGAACGTAGCGGCGAAGGATAGCAGATTTAGCAGAACTCGATATGTCCGCTGCTGATGATTTGCGTTTGGCTTGTAAGGAACCGAATAAGTCGATCTTTCGCGCAAGGACATGTAAAGTAATATCACTTATCACCGAAGCAAATTTAACCAAGCAGCAGTATCAACTTATTAGAAGCTTCGTTAACAATAAACTTGATGCTAACTTTTTACCTTGCTATGAAAATATTTTAAAGGAAAAACAGAAAAGTTGTCCTGAGCAAATAAAAGTTTCAGAAGCTTACGCTGAAGTTGAGATACAAAAATTATTAGATCACACTGCGTCGCGAATTTTAGAGTTGCAAAGCGATGTAATTAATGAACTCAATGACTCCTCTAATTACCTAATATTAATAGGAAAATGGGGCTTTGATGGCAGTTCTGGGCAGAGCGAATATAAGCAAAAATTCGAAAATAATAATTTGGAAGACAGTAATTTATTTTTTACGTTATATGTCCCTCTACAAATGATAATAAAATCGCAAAATGATGAGGAGCACAAACTAATTTGAAAAAATCCCCCGACCTTCATCCACTTGCTATTGCCGTCCTGTTCGAATTCAGTTTCAAAAGAAATCAGTTCAATTAACCCTAAATGAAGAATTATATTTTAAAAACAAAATTCAACAATTAAGTCCCACTGAGTTCAAAACAGCTACCAACCGTAAATTTTATATCAATCACATTATTCATCTTACAATGGTGGATGGCAAAGTGTGCAATGCCTTAACTGAAACCTCATCTGCAAAATGCTATATATGCTCAGCCAAACTTGCTGAGATGAACGATATTGACAAATGCTTGAAAAAAGAAGTACGAACAGATCGCTACGAATTTGGATTGTCCCCATTACATGCCTACATTCGATTTTTTGAATATTTCCTTCACATTTCTTATAGACTTGAAATCAGACAATGGCAAATAAGGGGTTTAGAAGATAAAGAACGATTTCTAAGAAGGAAAAAAGCATCCAGTGCGAGTTTCGTGAAAAAATGGGTCTTATAGTCGGCAAAGCAAAAACAGGTGGTAGTGGATCTTCAAACGATGGAAATACTGCAAGAAAATTTTTCAACGATACCCACAAATCTGCTGAAATAACAGGCATAGAAAAAGTATTAATTGAAACTTGTGCAGTATTACTACAAGCTTTATCATCAGGGTACAAAATTAATGTGGAAAAATTTAGAAAATTTGCGCTAGGTACTGCAAGAGAATTAACACCAAAGTATTCCTGGTACTATCTTCCTGCGTCAGTCCATAAAATTTTAATTCACGCTCCCGATAATATTCAATATGCATTAGTTTCAACTGGAGAGCTCTCAGAAGAAGCTGCTGAGTCAAGGAATAAGGACGTTAGGTTGTATCGACTCCATCATACACGAAAGATCTCACGTGTTGCTACAAATCAGGATTTATTAAACCGATTACTCTTGAGCTCAGATCCTTTCACCTCTGGTCAAAGAAAACTACGATGCAAAAGTAAATTAATTTTATTAAAATCAGTTTTTGATTTAGTAGAATAATATTCAAATAATTCTTTTTTTTTTAATCAACTTTTTTAATATTATCATCGGCGGGTGGCGGAATTTGAAAGGCTTTGGAGCGATTTATTTATGTTAATATATTTGCTAATTATTTGTTATGACCTTAAAAAGCTTAGGAAAAAATTTCACTTTAATATAGGCAGTGGAAGTATTTTTGACCGCTGATTTCATACAAGACTGACCACTGTGCGACAGTTGAATTTCCGATATTTTCTCGACAGAATGTATAATGCTTTCTAGAGGTCAATTAGAAGGTGAACTTATCGTTTGAACTGGGAAAAAGCCACTTGTATTTCCTAAACATATAAAACTTCATATTTTCAATTTAAGCTATAATTACCACGATTGGTTTAAGAAATTCCCTAATATCCATATTAATGTACGGTGACCACGTCAGTAAAGCCTACTTCCACCTACCCGCTTGAACAACAACAACGTTAAACGCACATCAGTTTGCGAGATATGTATGTATATGGTCAGTTTTGTTTTTTGTGAGAAAGATTTAGATCAGGCAATTATTGCTTGCGCTGAACTAAAATGATTTTCGTAGCAATGTATATGCCTAACGCCTACATTTAGAATTAAACGAGCCAACCACTAACAGTCGAAATACGTATGTCGCATTGCCTTAGGCATTCGGTTAGTAGCATCACACACAACCAGCCCTTTAAAAGCCCATATGTATTACATGTGCGATAAATATAAATATCTAACGTATACTGCTAACTACGAGGAAGCGCAGAAACTTTTAATTGCCACAATTGTCCATAAATAATTTAGAGTGCTTTGGAGCTTTCGTTCCTTACAAAGGCCATTTATGAAGAAATCGAGCTTAAGTGAAGAAAATAGCTATGAATACCCGTTGCCTTTTTATCATCTTTATGGCATTATTCATAGAACCAAGTACAATATAGGCATTTCCTGAAATTTTTTGTGTAATTTGATATGCCACAAATGTTGCCTAATGTTGTAATTCGAGAGTATATTTATTTTTAAAAGACAACCATTAAATAAATATGTAACGAAGGGCAACTAAAGATTGATTGCCACCGTCACTTTTTCTGCTCAGTATTCAACAGTTTCGCATGTGTTGTCTGCCCTGTTTGTGATACAAGCCATTGCATTCAAATCTCCCCAAAAAGGTTATTCAGTCCGACCGACAAACCTTTTTTATTCACTCAAAAGTCGCCTAACAGCTGTGTCAAGCTGTTGTAGCCATTAGTTAAGTATCTGCCTTTGTATGAAAAATAAAAACACAAAAAACATGTAATGTATACATTTGAAAAAAGAGAAACATTGGGTATTTGAGTGTGATGGTTATGAAATATTACGGTATGAATTGCCGGAAATCAGCGTCAGCTGCAATTTGCTTCACTTTGATGAATTCTTTTTGGGTTATTATTAAATACTTGGAGTGAGTGAAAGAAAAAATAAAAAAACGAAAAAAATAATTTCGGAGTCAAATACAAAGCAAAAGAGAGCAGTTATTAAATTTCAGGTTATTATGCGACAACAAAGCGAAAAGGTATTAATATACATTCGGTGCTGAGTTAATTTAACTAAGGTTAACCAAGTAAAGAAGGCAATTCATAAAACATAATCCGATGAATTTTTAAATAGCTTTACAAGAAGCAACGGTAATTAAGACCGTTTGTAGAGCTTGGCTCAAGCACATCTTTCGCAACGAACGAAAATATTCTTTTTCTATCAACTCTCCTAAATCCGAATCTTATACTTTTGTGAAGAGCGATAAGATATACAGATTTGGCCAGGGGAAATGTGGGATGGACAAGTCGGATTTCAAAATTGTTGACTACTGGATAAGGTCGCGGTAGTTTCATTCATAAAATAGTGCAAAGGTGGAATTAATTCTCTGTTTACAG
Organism: Bactrocera zonata; assembly: GCA_037783105.1. Classification (NCBI taxonomy): domain Eukaryota; kingdom Metazoa; phylum Arthropoda; class Insecta; order Diptera; family Tephritidae; genus Bactrocera; species Bactrocera zonata. The sequence goes on from JBAWJQ010006316.1 coordinate 133,170, forward strand.
TTTGATCACGCCCGCAATCGGTCTAAAACCGTGCTTTTTTCGCATGGAATGTCATTTGAGTCCGGTTATTTTTCTTCAAGTATTTATCCCAAGTATTTAGGAGTTTAAGAAATCAAAGATGGGTAATGTGATATGTGAACCCATAAATATTTGCCATCGGTCCAAACATAAATTTCTAGCAACCTTATGCCTCATGAACGATACTTCGTATTACCAGTTAACTTTATTCCGTAAATACGAGGGCTGCTATATATATTTCTGGCCTAATAATGAAAATAGGCATATTTATCAACGAAAATGTTTTTTTTTTCGTTGGATTTGGCTCGTCTTGGAAGACCCACACGGTCGATTGCTGTTTTGTTTCGGGCTCATACGCATAGATCCATGATTCATCACCTGTGACGATCTTATAAACGTCTTTTGAAGCACCGCGATCGTTTTTTTTCAGCATTTCTTTACACCAATCCACACGAGCCTTTTTTTGAGCGATTGTCAAATTGTGCGGGATCCAGCGAGAACAAACCTTTTTTACGGCCAGGTGTTCATGCAATATTGAATGTATGCTGGTGGGAGAAATGCATAGGCATGCCTCTATCTGAAGGTATGTTACATGACGGTCTTGCATTATCAGTTCACGTACGGCATCGATGTTTTCTGGCACAACGGCTGTTTTTGGACGACCTTCACGGAATTCGTCTTTGAGCGAGCGTCGGCCACGATTGAATTCGTTGTAACAGTTTTTCACAGTGCTATAGGATGGTGCTTCATAGCCATACAAAGATTTTAGTTCATCGATACACTTTTGTCGTGATAATCCACGTCGAAAGTTGTGAAAAATGATCGCACGAAAATGTTCACGAGTTAATTCTATTTTTTGGCCGAGATGAATTTTTTAATTCCCTGTAAATAAAACAATTCACGATTAAATGACAAAACGTTCTGAGTGATGTTATGCTAAAAAATGTCAAACTTTCCAATGGAAATGTCAGATTGCAATGTATGTAGCAACCTATGTATAAGCCAAAAAAAAGGAATATTTTACAAAATTTAATAAAATCAGTACTTTGTGAGTATGTTTTCATAGCATCGACAAAATCTTGGTAAATATAGGTAAGACCGTGAAAAGGATCTGCGTCAATATTTAGCAAAACTCGCTGGCTCAATGGAGTTCGACCACAGCAGGCAGAATATTGTTATCTCCCGAGAAGAATGGAATAGAGCAGCTTCGGCTATCTTCGATCTTCAAGGTGGTCAAAGTAAACCTTTGATCACCCCCAAAGTATGAGCGTTCCGGATGGCAGTACAAAAGGTTGGAAGGGAACAGAGGTGGCTATTGAAAAGCAAACTGAGTAATAGCGGCATTTCTAGGTTATTAATGAGAAGTCATAAGCTGCTGGCGGCCAAAGATGTTAATAGCACCTGAGCCTTTCACAAAAATGTTGGCTTCTTTTTAGCTGTTGAAATTTAAAAATACCTTGTCGGCGTTCATTCTGGTTCAGAAACCTACCGAATGACAGCTGCACCTCAACACTTGTGAGTTCGCACTTTCAAATGTCTAATGGAGCTGGTGGGAATTAAAATTATACAAATAAGCAAATTTGTACTGGCTGGAAAGTGCTATACCAATTCATAAGATCGGATACAAGCGTTCCTTTCTTACAGCTTCACAAATGGCTGTACTTTACAGTAGTCCAAGTGTTAGCCTTGGATCAGAAATCGATCCCAACCTAACATTAACCTATATTACGGTTGTAAGTTATTCAGTTAAAAGTGAATAACGAATAATATCGACTACATTCCGAGAAATCATAGCGTAAGTCCGGCTTTTTCCTCAAATTTGGCAATGGGGTACAAACGAATATATCGGATTTGGAGTAAAGAGATTAACTGTATACAGTTAAGTCTTGCAATTACTTAGAGTAATATTGTTGTTGTTTCACAGAAGGCGGTACATATTGCAGGATTGCCGCATTAGGAACGGTAACTTTAATCTTTACATTCTTTATAATTATCGCTTTCTTCATTCTAGTAAGGACCCAGGTATGTAAATCTAAAACTTAGTTTATGATTTGTAAAAATAAAATACCAACAAACTTTGAAAACAATGGAAGAAGATCCAGTTCTGGTTTGAAATCGAAAACAAGACACTTCAAAACCTTCAAAGTAAAACGATTGAAGAAAAAAACAAAATTCAAATTCGATTGAAATCTCTCTGCTGAAATCTCTAGCGTTTTGCTAAAATATAACAAAATGACAACTTCACACAACAAATTCTTCTTCTGTGAAATTCATTCTCAATCCTTTTTCCGATAAATGTGTACACATGTACGAGTACACACTTTACGTTTTGTCATGTGTATTATCGATGTCTCACTTAGCCCCTGCGTCACATGTGCCAATCCTCCAAACGAACTTCATTGTCATATTTTCACCCGGCGGCTGTCGTCGGTTTGAAAGGGATAAAAATATTTTCCAAAGCTAGACAAATATTTCTGTATTGCCCCAAAGGCTTGCGTTCGTGTGTGTATATATGTATGTGGAAGCTATGATCTGCATGAAAGACTGCGCGCACATTACGTTGATAATGCAAACTTTAGCAGAATAAATTTATAGTTTTCTAGCTAAAACTACATATCACAAAGATATATGTTCATATGAGCATATGTATGTATGTGTTTATGGCTGCTGGGATTTCGTCTCCCACGCATTAGTGTTAATGTGTGTAAGTTTCTATGTAAAACTAGGTGCACTTTTCTTGGATTAGCATATCTGCAATATTAAAAACAAATATTTTATTTCAAACTAGATTTTCTCATTTATCCGTTATTCTTGCAACTAAGGTTTTAGTGTTGCTTGTAATTCTACATGCTGTCTCTATTTGTAATACAATTTTCATTTTACGATGATACTTTAATGAAATTAGTTGATTTCGCCGGTTAATACTACATACGATGAAAATGGTACGAAAATCGATCTAGAAATCACATGTGCCACCCTGCAGCGAAGCATTCTATCTAGAGAAGAGTTATCCAAGTGTTATAAAGTGTTATCTCTCCAATACTAACATATGTTGGAATGGTGTATGGCATTATCGAAAACATGGCGTATTAAGCACCGTAAAACAAGGTCATCAAACGGTCCGAAATTTATCCAATATCCAATAATAATAATCCAAATACTGAAGAACTAAATACCAAAATGTGGGCTTCTGCTCCAACCAGCAAGTCCATAAACCTTTTACTGTATAGCAAAGCTGCTTAGTTGTAGCTATCTATCCGTAGAACCAATACTAAGACTCACAGCGTTACAAACTATAACTAGACTCTCAGTAGGTAACTTGGTTAATATCATATCTTGGTACCCAGTCATATTGGAATAGAAGGAAATGTAGAGAAGATGGGCCGCTCAGCTTTTTCAAGGGTTTTTCGAAGCAAAGGACCCTAGAGAAACTACTCAGGACTTGGAAAACTAACAACACACGGTATCGCAGGGCACTCACCGTTAAAATCCCACCTTCGGAAAATTGGAAAAATGGAAAACTATCTGTGCGAAATCCAGTTCAGTTTTCAGTCTGATGAGACGGAATATACATATACTTAATGCAATGAGTACTAATGGTGTCCTAAGTGCGGCTGCCAGCGATCTGGTGCCCATGCGTATCGCTTTTTCAACCAACCTATCAACCGTTAATACATTTAATAGTAAAGGGTATGTCTACAAAGTAATAGGAATGTAAGGCATCTGTGAAGGCGTTGGGATGGTGGCCTTAATTAGGTAGCTATTCAAGAAAGGCGGTGTGAGCCGGGAAATGTCGTGGTGATACCTCCTATCGGCTGCGATGTCTTGTCGGACCCGATTGACACCTCGTTTGAGTATCTTGACGTTGACGGCTTGTCTAGACGGAACAAATTCATGGTGGACAATGTTTTTGATGTCAAAAGAGACAATGAGCATTGTTTTCAATTTGGATTTGCTCATTCATCAGCGATCTCTCAACGGCTCTCCAAAAAGGCCTGGTTCCATCGAAATACACCACTTCATACTAAGCAGCATCTGAGTAAGCCTACTTGATCATATCAAACATCTCTGTCGCAGATTTACCGAGAACATAGAATTTAATCGCGTACCTCTGCTCTAACGAACGCCACTTCAAGAAAAACATCGACCGAAAATGATGTCCTGACTGAACAGGGGCTCGGAGAGAACTGACCAGCCGCTCGTTCATTAGCTAGGAACGCCCTCTACTGAATATAATATTTAATCAACCAAGTTATTTATTTAAAAGTATATCAAGTACTTTGCTGGAAACCCCAGATGTTAAGGCGAAGTTGGTTCATTAGAAAATACAAACTGTTATGTAAACTGAATGTATAGTATATCATATATTAAACGCACAGACCTTTTGACTGATATTAATAATATTGAACGTATTCTGTTTCTCTAATGCGCTTTTATGGGTTAAAACCATAGCTTTGCCAAGACAAGCCTGTATTCTATGCCATTTGATCGTGTTATGAATGAGTGACTTAAGGTATTTTGTTCTTTTCGGCTATAACCGCATGAGGGGGAAGATGAGTTGCTTAATTTGAAATAAAATATTTCAGGTTTAAGTATATAATAAATCTAACCAAAACCGGTGCACGCTGTGCGCTTTATATACAGAGAGAGAAAGTGAGAGTGAGATATAGAGAAGTGTGGAGGCAGAGGCAGAAACTGAGACAACGTAAAATGTCCATTAGGAATTTTGTCCGTCCTTATTTATTTGTTATATTTCACTCGATGATTTCTTAAATGTTGACATTGCAATAAATAATTTGGAAAAATTTCAGACCATTAATATTGTGCTGAAATGCTATTGGTAAATAATATTTGCATGAATTCGCAATGAACTATACAAATGCTTTCAATTTTTTGCAAGGTTTTTACTTAAAACTTTTGAATAAACTCAGAACTAAGTAAATACTACATGTATGCAAATATTACACAAAATTTCCATTAGTTTTATTCTTTTCAAACATTTACGAATATTTTCAATAGAACAAACTTTTGTGTTTCATTAAATAACCGATATTCATCTCACTCCTACCATAAGTACACAATAAGCAAAAACTCTTGAATAAAGTTTTCAAAACACAAAACAACAATAACAATATGCCCGCTCATTGAATTATAGACCCCTCACTGCCCGATAATTTTACTTAACTTACAAGCTCTAAAGTTAACTTTATCCTCTATATGGTCATATTTGAGAACATTTCTTGCAAGCTCATATTTGCGCACATAAGCTTCGTTACAAGTATTATGTAATTCGGCAAATGTATTTTGGTTGAGGCTGCACTAAGTGCACCTGCAAACAAATGTAATCAACTCGCACACATAAATTCACACGCCTGCATGTAGCCGATATATGCATATGCATATCTAAGTGTGTGCGTGTGCATATAGTTTATCTTGCGTTGGTTTTTTGCCACTGCAGCAGTTCCTTTATTTAATGCCTACTGGCCAAAATGATTCTACTTCCATCCTATTTGGTTAGTTTTGCTCTTTATAATTTCAGCTCTCGTAGGCGAATATGTTTGTAGTGTCACTAGCACGTACACTCTGCAGGTGGTAGTGTGCTTTCAGGCGTATAAACACAAGTGCTTATCGAGTACATGCACAACGAGTGCGAGCATTACAAATCCTTGTGTGCTAAGATGATCTTATTATATATGTGCAATATAACTAACACAAATATTTATATTAAGGTTTACTAAGACTAAGGCTACACAAGGGAAGTAAAGTACCAAAATATATGTATACATTTAACATACGCATGTACATACATATTCTTGTTTTTTAATGTTCAGTGTTAGTTATTTCTGGAAGCTTTGCAATAGTTGCTTATTAAGAGATAAGATTGTGCAACATTTGTATTAGAGGTACACATGTTGCTGAAAATGCGGCTCAATTGCAACACACGAAGTTACAATACAATTCAATGTCCAAGCTTGGACAAATTGCTTTCACCGTTTCTGTGAATCGGATGATCTGAATAAAAACCTGAAAATACTCCTTGTTTCTCATAATAGTATTTATGTAAGTCCAAAGGAATTTTTTAGACATTTCTACTATTTTCATTTAGCCCCATAAATTCCATTATTTTTTAAGAAAACTACAAAATTTTTCATTGGTTTTTATTTCAAACAGTATTTGTTAAATCTGCAATTAAAATTTTGGCAGTTATATAAAGAAACTCTGCGTATACTCGTACTACTGTGCCAAAAAAATACATTTGAATGTAAACTGCGCGCGTCGAAGGATTTGGAGAACTATTACCTTTTTTAGGTTGGTAGTATTATCAGTCACATTTACGTCAAATTTCATGTCAAAATATTTATTAGTTTTTGAGATACGTGTCGTTTTGTGAGCTGTTAAAAGTGAGTTTTCGTTTTTTTCCATGTCGAAATTTGTTGAGCAAAGGATTTACATTAAATTTTGTTTACGGAATCAATTTTCTGCTGCGGATACATTGAGGATGGTGCAGAAAGCCTTTGGTGATGAGGCTTTGTCTAAAAAAAATGTTTGCAAGTGGTATAGTGAGTCCCAGCCGGCCGTGAACGTTTCGAAGACGAAGAGCGTCCAGGGCGACCATCAACATCAACCGACGAAGCTCACGTTCAACAAATCAAAGATTTGGTGTTGAAACACCGTCGATTAACAATTAGAAATCGAAAGGCTTAGCCAATACCATTCTGAAGGATTTTTTGGGCCTTAAGAGCGTCAAATTTCGACTGGTACCGAAAACATTGAATTTGTTGGAAAAAAAGCGGCGCATTGAAGTGTGTGAAACGATGCTTTCCGACTACCAGGTCCCAACTGACGATGAGACTTGGATCTATGCTTACGACCCCGAAACAACCAATCAATCGAGCGAATATCGTGCCAAAAGAGAGCCAAATTCGCTCAAAAATCAAGATCATGTTAACTGTTTTCTTCGATTATCGTGGTTTTGTGCATTATGAATTCCTTTCTACCGGTCAAGCAGTCAACAAGGAATATTATTTGAACGTTATGCGTCGTTTGCGTAACGCTATCCGCCTAAAAAGGCCGGAATTGTGGAAAGACAATTCTTGGTTTTTACACCACGATAATGCACCATTCCATACTGCCCTCGTAATTCGTGATCATTTCGCCAAAAACTCAACCCATATCGTTCCGCAACCACCGTATTCACCTGATCTGGTGCCGTGCGACTTCTGGCTGTTCACCAAGCTCAAAAGACCACTCCGGGGACACCGTTTTTATACGATAGAGGAGATTCAAGCCGCAGCGAAGACGGAATTGAAGGCCATCCCGGAAAGTGACTAAAACCAGTGTTTCGAAGATAGGAAAATCCGTTGGCACAAGTGCATTGCATCGGGAGGGGATTACTTTGAAGGAATGAAATTAATTTGGAAGAATAAATAAAGAATTTTCAAAATAAATACAATGTCACCTTATTTTTTGGGCATTACTTTATATCAAAAACAAGAAGAAACGTTAACTTCACATTCACCTGTAATGCCCTTAACGGGCTCCAGTTTTCTTATAATAACTAGAATCAGTTTCTATGGTAGTTGTAGGGTATAGTGGTCTGATCTACAAAATTTGACGTCGATATCTCAAATGGCTAAATGGACTCAGCTCTTCATGCATTTACATATTTTTTATAGGGTTTTCGATGCTTCACTCTGGATGTTACGATTCTTTTACATATGGCTCAATCAGCTCACGACTTCCGGTCTTAGACCAGATATCCTATTGGTAGCCAAAAAAACATCAGCTTGAAGGCGATCTAAAGTGAGAAGGCGGAGGCTTCCCATGATTGTGCGCTGGGTTTGGGACCCGCCAACGTTTGCAAATTATTCAACATTATATTCAAAATAATCGTTCCCCATTGCATTTTTTCATGCGCTTTCCCCATTTCATGGTCGTAATAATCATCCATTCAAACCACAAACTGGCGGATTCTCAGAAAGGATTTGGGATTGCATTCTCATAATATTATTCTCACTCAAGAACTGAAGTTATTAAAACACCGTAATCGTTGTAAGTTTGCTGATTTTACGTCGGAACAACTTGAAAACGACAACGATTTTTTTTCATTTGTCATCTGAGGGTGCGGTAAGTTTACAAAACGGTCGTTGCGGGTGCGAAGAAAATCAACAAATTATTAAGGAACAACCATTACCGTCACATAGATTGACAGTTGGGTGTGGTTTTTGGTCTGGTGGAATCATTGGTCCGTACTTCTTTCGAAATTAAGGTGGTGACACCCTTACTGTTAATGCATAGCGGTATAGATCGATGAAAACCAACCTTTTATGGCCGCATTTGTAAGAATTTGATCTTGGCTACGTGCCACTCAGCACATGCAACAACCGAATTATTGTAAGAGAAGTTTGGAAATTTGATTATTTCAAGAAATTGTGATTGAACACCATTAGACTTCTTCTTTGTGTAGTTATTTGAAGTCGATTAAAGTTTACATGGAATGAGCTTCTCATGACATATGTATGACTTGATTTAAAGGAAAAAGTACTCGGGTTTTGGGTTTAAGGAGTTCGTTCCCAGAAAAAAGTCATGGAGACCATTGGAATGATGTTATATTCAACAAACAATAATTAGTCAGCAACAAGCCATATCAGTCGTATGGAAAACAAGTTGAAATGGTAGTATTCTTTCCAGGAAAGGGTGGCACTAAAATTTACATGTGCATAAATTTGATAACTGCCAGAAAATGTAGTGAAATTAGTTTTTTATTTGAAACAAATATATCGACAACAAGAAAGAAAAACATAAGTTTGGGTCCAACCAAACTTGTATATGCCTTCAGCTGTTGCAAACATTTATTACTTGAAGAAGCCGAATGGGTTACAGTCAAATTTGGTTTATTATTCGTTTATTTGCAATAGACTCGCTAAGTCTCATTACTATTTACTGACTTTATATATAAATAGTTATACTAAATTAGATCAATATGTGATAAGAACTCAACCAAAGGTTCTAAATTGAATGCATGAGGTATATGAAATCAGTATATTAGGGATATGAGGTTTCGACCAAGGTCTAGATAATAATAACACTAATATTTACAATAACATGTTTCCATTCAAATATCACACATATTGACTAGCCATAAACGCTTTAAGTCAGATGTAGAGTCCTTTACGAGTACATGCAAATCATTATGTCGGGTACATTGTACCTAGTGGAATATCTCGACTCAAGGTCCAGCTCTCATCAGCGGCAAACAATCACCAGGCTTTAATCGCTACAAGTTGCGATAGCAAAAAATTTTTTTTTTGTTTTTTCTCTAAAACACGAAATTTTCTGCTTACTCTGATTGAATGATTTGACTGCATCGCTAACTTTCCTCACAGTCTCATTTAATTGTCACATTTTTGAGGTGTTCCTCGACATCCACTTTAATTTTAGTTCAAAGTACATTTGCTTGTGTGTTTGTAAATTTGTCAAGAAATCAGTTGGCAATGCCATATTTGCAACACTTACATGCAGCAGTACTTCTATGCTCGTAAATACATGTGAGTAATCAAAAACTAAAGGGTGACTTTTTAAGAGCTTGATAACTTTTTTTTAAAAAAAAACGCATAAAATTTGCAAAATCTCATCGGTTCTTTATTTGAAACGTTAGATTGGTTCATGACATTTACTTTTTGAAGATAATTTCATTTAAATGTTGACCGCGGCTGCGTCTTAGGTGGTCCATTCGGAAAGTCCAATTTTGGGCAACTTTTTCGAGCATTTCGGCCGGAATAGCCCGAATTTCTTCGGAAATGTTGTCTTCCAAAGCTGGAATAGTTGCTGGCTTATTTCTGTAGACTTTAGACTTGACGTAGCCCCACAAAAAATAGTCTAAAGGCGTTAAATCGCATGATCTTGGTGGCCAACTTACGGGTCCATTTCTTGAGATGAATTGTTGTCCGAAGTTTTCCCTCAAAATGGCCATAGAATCGCGAGCTGTGTGGCATGTAGCGCCATCTTGTTGAAACCACATGTCAACCAAGTTCAGTTCTTCCATTTTTGGCAACAAAAAGTTTGTTAGCATCGAACGATAGCGATCGCCATTCACCGTAACGTTGCGTCCAACAGCATCTTTGAAAAATACGGTCCAATGATTCCACCAGCGTACAAACCACACCAAACAGTGCATTTTTCGGGATGCATGGGCAGTTCTTGAACGGCTTCTGGTTGCTCTTCACCCCAAATGCGGCAATTTTGCTTATTTACGTAGCCATTCAACCAGAAATGAGCCTCATCGCTCATCGGACGTAAAGCGCGAAACACATTTCGAACCGAACACTGATTTTGGTAATAAAATTCAATGATTTGCAAGCGTTGCTCGTTAGCAAGTCTATTCATGATGAAATGTCAAAGCATACTGAGCATCTTTCTCTTTGACACCATGTCTGAAATCCCACGTGATCTGTCAAATACTAATGCATGAAAATCCTAACCTCAAAAAAATCACCCGTTACAAGTTTAACGCTTTAGGCGCATGTACCGGCACTCACTGTTGCTTGTACTTATCACTTCACTGATTGTCATCAAATGCTGACAGCGCTTGGTAGCCTAGTGGCTCAAGATGTATGTACAATTACATGTACCACACACGAACACGCACACGGCTGTTTGCTTTTCAAGTGCTTGTAGGACTTTGGGAGGAAGACACAAGTAACTCACTTCTATTAACTTACGGCTGTGTTGCCACGTTGAGGTATTTTTGTGAAAATTAGATTTTCCTTTGATTGTCAATAAATTTGTTTTGTGCAAGAAAATCACTAACAAGTGATGCAAATGCAAGCACACCCACACACTTCAGCACAAATTTAACTTGGAGTGTGTAAACAATTATGTTTATTTGTGTTGGTGTATCTACACAGACTGGAGTGTAAATATATCGTAGTGGTTTTGTGTGAATTTATATTCCTGTTGTTGTTCTTGTGTCAGTGAAACGCCTCAGCTATCGCCGAAGGCTGCCAACGCCTGTCTATTTGTGTACGTGTGTGTATGTGTCGATGATTGAATTGTTGACTATGCGAGTGTATGTGTGTGTAGTTTCATGCTAATGGACTTTCGAGTTTGGGTAAATGAAATAAACTCTTGTTATAGATGCCAACATGCTCATAGGCAACTGACAACAAAAGCATTTAAAGGTGGAAATTTTCCTGAAAGCCAACGGCAAGCTAGTCTAAAAATTCGAAAGAGGAAGTTTTCTGTTGAAATTTTCTACCAGCAAGCGGTAACCATTTTTAAGCACTTCCTCTTGTTCTTAATTACTGAAGCACAGATTTATGAAGAAATCAATAGCTTCAGAGAACTTTGGCAATGTGCAGTTCCTGTTAAACTTAAAATAAATAATACAAGTAAATATGGCTGCAATTTTTACAGAGAATTTATTTCCCTATGTAAAAATTGTACGGCGTGATACCGCTGCTTTTATGTCAGCTCTTACTAATTGCGCCATAGACCTTTAATGCAAATATCAGTATTGCTTCCCTTTTATCGAAAATTCGCTTATTCTAAAGGAAACATGAGAAAGGAAGAGAAAACGTTAAGTTCGGCTGCACCGAAGCTTAAATACTAAATTTCTTGGTACCCGACAGATCGACTAACCAGATTAACCGCAACTATTCTAATAGTCGTACCATTAATCGGTTAATATTTATACGAACGGTTCTTCTTCTTATTTACTGGCGTTGACACCGCTTACGCGATTATAGCCGAGTTAACAACAGCGCGCCAATCGTTTCTTCTTTTTGCTACGTGGCGCCAATTGGATATTCCAAGCGAAGCCAAGTCCTTCTACACCTGGTTCCTCCAACGGAGTGAAGGTCTCCCTCTTCCTCTGCTTCCTCCAGCGGGTACTGTGTCGAATACTTTCAGAGCTGGAGTGTTTTCGTCCATCCGGACAACATGACCTAGCCAGCGTAGCCGCTGTCTTTTAATTCGCTGAACTATGTCAATGTCGTCGTATTTCTCAAACAGCTCATCGTTCCATCGAATGCGATGTTCGCCGTGACCAACGCGCAAAGGTTCATAAATCTTTCGCGGAACTTTTCTCTCGAAAACTCGCAACGTCGACTCATCGGTTGTTGTCATCGTCCGTGTCTCTACACCATATAGCAGGACAGCGAGTTACTTATAGAGTTTTGTTTTTGTTCATCGAGAGAGAATTTTATTTCTCAATTGCATCGTGGCGAATATCGTGACGAAGTTGAGCCGAAACCAAAAAAACCATATCAAAGCAGGTCAAAAATCAAGATTATGTATGACAGTGTTCTTCGATTATCGAGGTTTGCTGCACTTCGAATTACTGCAGTGATTCTTCGTTAGTTTTTCACGAATTTTTCAACTAATATCGCGCCGCAACCACCGAATCGTCTGATTTAGCTCCGCGAGACTTCTGGCTGTTCAGAAAATTCAAACGACCGCTCCAGAAAAATCGTTTTGAGTCATTTGAAGACATTAAACGTGAATCGCTACGCTCACTGAAAACTAGTCCGGAAATTGACTTTAACGCCTGTTTCGAAGATTGAAAACAACGTTGGCATAGATGTATTTGATTCAAGAGGGACTACTTTAAGGGGGACGACATAGAATTTGAAAAAAAAGTTGAGAATTTTGAAATAATGAAGAAAGTCTTACATTTTTTTTCTCATCGTAGTACCTCAGACGATAGGGCGTTCGTATCTTGTAAAATAAGAAATCATTCCTTGATTTTTATCGCTCACTCTGCCTGGCAGCTGCATGCCATAGTGGGCCGCCATACACCATTTATCCAAATGAGCAGCTCCTTGGAGAGAAAAAGACGTGTGCAATATTTCAAATTGAATTTCTGTATACAAACAGATAGACAGACCGGGTCGATACCTTCAGGTTCAGTATTATCTTCTTCTATCAATATGAATGTTCACTTTTTGAGGAGGGGACACATCGGAACAATACATCTACAGGTACTTTGAGAGAAAACTTCCATTTAACCTTCCACCCGGGCTGATGGAAAATGTCGGGGAATATACCCTCATGTGGAATAGTGTTGAATGAAAATGAGTGCCACTGTGTTGTCCTAGACAACCATCACACAGTTGCTTCTTGAAACCAGTTGATTAGTAACTGTAGCTTTTCCGAGTGGCCGACAAATACATTAACCCTAATAATGCTTTGAAATTTCGATAAAACACAGAAATTGAACTCTAGAAACCAAAATTTGGAAATATAAGGGTATAAAACCCTGAAATTTTAATGAGCAGTAATAGACGGTTGAGCCAACAATTACTTTTTTGTAAAAATAAAATCACTGTTTTTCCGAAAGGACACAGCCACTGCAATCAATGGTTACCTCACCTGGCCAAGAAGTATCTTAAATTGAAGTAAAATTACATCTTTTTTCATTCGGAAATAAGCAAATTGGCTTACCAAATATTTCTAAAATCCGCTGGCCAGAAGTTAAATAATAAGCTTTCTTCTCCACATATTTCGAGCAGTTTGGCTAACCAATTTATGGACGTAACTGAAGGATGGCTTATAAGTTTTATAACTCATGCATTTAGGTCTCTTACATAACTTGTTGTATTAAACAAGAATTATACTTTCGAGTCACACATACACATACACATATGTAAGCACACATAACAAGATTTCATTTTAACTTTGCGAGCCATTGACACTCTGCTGCGTCATGCCACCGAGCATAAAGACGAATGGTCCGGCAGCGGCCCACGCTGTAAAGCGGCAGCCTGTAGAAAATAATCACAACCAACAAGCGCCAATACAAATGTACATATGTACATGTAATTGTGTTAGGCAACTACACATTGCATTGGAATTTTTGCATATCATCTAGAAAACTCCAGCAAATTGCTGTGTCTGCTGGGCAAAGTATCTTAAAAGTAATTTTTCATTCAACAAAACGAATACAACTTTTCCCCAACAACATCTGAAGTCGGCACTCGAACGCTTTCGAACAAAGCATGAACACATTTCGGCGATGTAGGCGGCCAGTTTGCAGATCCCTTTGAATTTACATGTGAACTTTTAGCTGCTCGCTTGCCGGACAATTCACGACTTGCGAAGACAGTGGAGCTGGTGGCTTGGGGCGGCAAGAATTTGTTGGGGTGTCAACATAAATGCTCAGCTGCTGAATGGACAACGTAGTTCGACAAGCGAATAGAGAGGGAGTGCACTACACGCTTGTGTGTGAGGTTTTCAAAAATTCAAAAAGTTTCTGGTAGATACCCGAAATTGCATTAAAAAGTATTTGAAAGCGGAAAAATCGACACACATTTTTCACATGCCAGCAAATACAAGCGCATGCACATATACACATGCACTATTCACACTCTTCTATTGTGCATTATAGCATATAGTAAAACCACATATACGCAGACACACACACATAAAACCATGAAAGTGCATAAGTTGGAGATGTGCTAAGCAGGCAAGTGGCACTCCAGCTTCTGGCAACTTCATAGCCAACAAATGAAGTGTTGCTTCTTTTGCCAAGCGAATATAATATTAAAATGCGCTCGAACAAAGCTTGCTGCAGGGGAAGCACTGCATAGCAGGAATAGAGAGTGTATTGCATATTCCATAAACCAATCACTCACTTTTGCACATATTCGAAGGCACTTACACATGGCTGTATACAAAACCTCGTGTTAAGGATCAGGAATCAATTCTAAAGTATACTAGTTAAAATAATTCTACATAGGAATTAAGCCAGTACTCAACTAGTATGGAGCAAGTCAAAACGCTACAGGCTTATACCAGTTTTTCAGAGAGTTGTTACTGAAAGAGAACATACTACTGCCAGTATCAGTATATTTTTAAACAGTGACAAGAAACTTGAAAATGTACAGTTTCACTTTGATACGAAGAACATAAACTGAACTAGTCAGCTACCTGGTTCGAACTCGCCTTAAATTGACAAACTGTCCAAAATTTTTACATGGATCGTCATGACGAATCTTACCAAACAAAAGACACCAGCTCCTGCTGTAAAAAAATACAGTCATGAAGACTAACTGCGCGTGTGGTTCATACTAGTTCCAAAGGCATTTATTACTAGCTAATTTCAACGCAAGGCAATTCTTCTATGCAAGCTATTTGCAGACATAGCCGACGACTACATCGCTTCATGCTTATATGTATGCTCCTAAGTAAAAGTGCGGCGAAAGTAGCTGGTTGTGTGTGTGCAAATAAAAGCAGCGCCTAAAGTATTTATGCAGCTTCAGCAGCAATTCCAAGAGCAGCACTCTCCTCGGTGTTGTGGCTATAACAAACCTGCCAGTGGCAAAAGTAAAACTTTGCTTCGCAAAGCAGTTAACTTTGCTGTAATTCCATACGTGTGACTAGCGGAAAGCGTCTGTGGGATCACTACTTTAAACGCAAATTGGATCAGTAAGCGAGACTAAGTTCATACGAAGCCTTACTCTAGTGTGTAGAGTGTTAAATGATATGCGAACTCTAACCGATGTTATGTTTAGCGGAACCGATTTCCTTAATTGAGATTTGGACTGAAATTAATAAAATTGTTGTTTGAAATAATGTCTTCCTTATGCTTTATGAACCTAATACTTAGTACTTAAGGTGACATTGTATTTATTTTGAAAATTCTTTATTTATTCCTTCAAATCAATTTCATCCCCTTTAAAGTAATCGAAACACTGGTTGTAGTCACTTTCCGGGATGGCCTTCAGTTCCGTCTTCGCTGCGGCTTGAATCTCCTCTATCGTATAAAAACGGTATCCCCGGAGCGGTCTTTTGAGCTTGGTGAACAGCCAGACGTCGCACAGCGCCAGATCAGGTGAATACGGTGGTTGCGGAACGATATGGATTGAGTTTTTGGCGAAATGATCACGAATTACGAGGGCAGTATGGGATGGTGCATTATCGGGGTGTAAAAACCAAGAATTGTCTTCCAAGGAATTCATAATGCGCAACACCACGATAATCGAAGAAAGCAGTCAACATGACTTTGAATTTTGAGCGACTTTGGCTCGATTTTTTTGATCTCGGCTCTCTTTTGGCACGATATTCGCTCGGTTGATCGGTTGTTTCGGGGTCGTAAGCATAGATCCAAGTCTCATCGCCAGTTATAATGCATTTCATGACACCCTGGTAGTCGAAAAGCATCGTTTCGCACACTTCAATGCGACGCCTTTTTCCAAAAAATTCAATGTTTTCGGTACCAGTCGAGATTTGACGCGCTTGAGGCCCAAAACATCCTTCAAAATAGTATTGGCTGAGCCTTTCGATATGCCAGCTTCATCAGCAAGGTCTCTAATTGTTAATCGGCGGGTTTTCAACACCAAATCTTTGATTTGTTGAACGTGAGCTTCGTCGGTTGATGTTGATGGTCGCCCTGGACGCTCTTCGTCTTCGAAACGTTCACGGCCGGCTGGGACTCACTATACCACTTGTAAACATTTTTTTAGACATAGCCTCATCACTAAAGGCTTTCTGCACCATCCTCTACGTATCCGCAGCAGAAGATTGATTCCGTAAACAAAATTTAATGCAAATTCTTTGCTCAACAAATTTTGACATCGCTAAAAAACGAAAAACTCACTTTTAGCAGCTCACAAAACGACACGAATCTCAAACACTAATGAATATTTTGACATGAAATTTGATATAAATATAACTAACAGTACTGCCAACCTAAAAAATAATTCTCCAAATCCTTCGTCGCGAGCAGTTTAAATTCTAATGTCACCTTATTTTTACACGGTAGTACATAAGAAAGTAGTATCCTTTCAATTTCAATGGAACTGGCTGAGCACAAAATAGAAGTTTTGCTCATAAGAACCAAGAAATTTTAGGAAAAAATAATTCTCACTATAGGAGAGGTATAATTGCATCACAACCACAGTTGAAGTATCTAAGGGTAATGTTAGACTGCAAACTGAAACTCAAGGAGCACTTGTCGTACACATAAAATAAAGAAAATAATATTTAAAATGCCTTATCAAGAATGATGGCAAATAGAGGCTGTGTGCGCTTCAGCCGTCGTCGGCGCATATAGATGAGTAATACAATAGGTTGCTCCAGTATGTATACTGGGACTATACATAAAAGCGTATGCCAGACCACTACTTGCGGTGAATAAACCCAAGTAACTAGTGCTCTCCGAACTATATCCAGCGAAGAAGCTGAAGTACTAACTAGTATGCCGCCCATAGACATTCACGGAGACGACATGGCGACCTGGATTTCAACCTGACCCAAATATTAAGCGGTCATGATTGAACTTTGTCAAAGTTAGAACTAATGACAAATTAAATAGTTACAGCTACTGTAACGAGGCACTGGCCTTGTTGAGAACATGCACTATAAATGGGTCTACTTTATAGCAATATTTGCCACAATTGTGAGACAGAAGAGAACAAAGCGACTGTTTCCATTTCTCGGTGAACGCCTTTTAATGGCTTTCTACAAAAACATAAAGGAGTTGAGTAGTTTCGTTGAGGGCCAAATGTAATGACCACAGAGATGAAACGAAATCGTAAGATTACAAAGCTCTGACTTATGGTACATTAAAATGGTGTATTTACAACTAATTAAACACAGGATAGCGATACAACTCTCGTAAAAACAAATGTTCACTGGTTACGCGTCCGTATGTGGTGAATACTACAGTGTGTGGGTCGGAAGTGCAACAACCGAATAGAAGAAAATTTATTTACTAGTATATATATATATAGAAGTATGCAATATTGAACTGATACAATCATCACACGGAATGCGAAGCTTCCACTGGAATCAGCATGTGAAAGGGTTATATTCATATATATTTATATAGAATTGCTGAAAATGCTGCCCACCACTCAACATACGTAAGCAATTTGGTGCTGTTGATTAAATAACTCTACAATATGAACTCTCTTTGTAACAAATTTCGCACAGCCACATAATATTTCAGAAGCAGCTGATTAATTTCAGAGTTACAAATAGTCAGCGTGAGTGCGCCACGGGGCGTATGAGTTATCTACTCAGCAAACTCTATTACTTTATCTTCGTGCAACTTGACATATCCTTTGTAACAAAGTGTAGTGTGCGTGTGTAAGAAAGTGGGGTAAAAAGTTAAAATCCTTCTGTAACACTTTGATACTTCAACACTTTTCTTCGTTGCTGAGTTTTTCTCTGCTCGGCTGACAAAGTAGTTTATGAACGGGTGTTGTGTCCATTTTTGGCTCTTCAATTTTTATTATTTTTTTTCTACTTCTTGGGATTTTCAATCACGTGGTATTTCAGCATCTTAAAACTTACATAAGTGGTTTATTCAATTCGCGTAGAAGTACAGCTAGTTCACTCGAGACACGCTTATGTATCTATGTATAAAGTACATGCAAGGCACTTGTGAACAAAAATGTGTACGAGTATATACGTATGTATGTATGTATATAAAATAAGTATATATAAACTTAGAATTTTCGTTCGCATGTGTTAGCGAAACTTTTGTGATACTATCGCCTTGAAAGATTATGCGCTCTCATATACTCCTGCGAACTTTCTTATGCTCTTTTGACTTGTGTTTTTCTCACGGTTGTTTAAATTTTTCTTTTCTTCACCTTAAATGCTAATGATTTAAAGAAATACTATTGCGTACAAAGATGTTAAACATAACCGAATCGTAAAGTACCTACATATGAACAAACTTCGCTTCGTTTAATATTTTACCTATGAATATATTGCATATATGTAGTCGTAGGTATAATGAGTTTGCGAATGCTTTTATTACAATTAGACATTCCTTTTCCTATATATTTCTCGCAAAATAAGCCTGTTTACTTTATGTAAGTGACATCTAGATATTGTGTAATAAATCAGTAACAGCATCTGCATACAAAAGTCAACACTTACAAACATGAGGTGAATTACATCTCAAAAGTTAGAAAATTACTGTACAGGTATGATGTACAGCATGGCCCATAACAATAAGAATAATATTCTACATTTTGTAAAGATAACTCACAGTTTATTCGACTTTTTTTCAAAATGTTGTATTCGGTAAAGAGGGTCCTGAAAAGTTAGAGTCCGCTTTCAACATTTTTTAGGTGTGAAGTACCACAAAGCCCAAGTTATGAAAAGTTTTATTCCAAGATCTTAATTACAGCTAGATTTATATATTGTAAAGCTAAATAATCATAAAAAATAGAAATTTATTTATATGGGAAGTGGGTGCAGTTAGACATCAGGTTTGGAGTATCCTCCTCTGCCCAAAAAATTTGAATTTAAACTGCGCGCGTCGAAGGATTTGGAGAATTATTTTTTTTTAGGTTGGTAGTACTGTCGGTCACAATTATGTCAAATTTCATATTAAAATATTCATTAGTGTTTGAGATACGTGTCGTTTTGTGGGATGCTATAAGTGAGTTTTTCGTTTTTTGCGATGTCGAAATTTGTTGAGAAAAGAATTTGCATTAAATTTTGTTTACGGAATCAATTTTCTGAAGTGTGTGAATCGATGCTTTCGGACTTCCAGGGTGTCATGAAATGCATTGTAACTGGCGATGAGACTTAGATCTATGCTTACGACCCCGAAACAACCGATCAATCGAGCGAATATCGTGTCAAAAGAGAGCCGAGACCAAAAAAATCGCGCCAAAGTCGCTCAAAAATCAAGGTCATGTTGACTGTTTTCTTCGATTATCGTGGTGTTGTGCATTATGAATTCCTTCCAACCGGTCAAACAGTCAACAAGGAATATTATTTGAACGTTGTGCGTCATTTGCGTAGCGCTATCCGCCTAAAAAGGCCGGAATTGTGGACAGACAATTCTTGGCTTTTACACCACGATAATTCACCATCCCATACTGCCCTCGTAATTCGTGATCATTTCGCCAAAAACTCAATCCATATTGTTCCGCAACTACCGTATTCACCTGAACAATTTTTTTTTTCGGGGATTATGTCATTACCTTAAGCAGTAATCCATGTCAAATTTTGTGAATATACCACTTCAAATGTGAAAGTTTTCCATACAAGAACTTGATTCCGATCGTTCCGTTTGTATGGCAGCTATATGTTATAGTGGTCCGATATCAGCCGTTCCGACAAAGGAGCAGCTTCTTGAAGAGGAACTGACGTGCACAAAATTTCAAAACGATATCTTAAAAACTGAGGGACTAGTTCGTATATATACAGACAGACAGACGGACATGGCTGAATCGACTCAGTTCAACTGATCATTTTTATACCTATATACCTTCCTTCTGGGTGTTAAAAACTTCGTGACAAACTTAATATACCCAGTTCAGGGTATAATAAGTCAATCTTTATGACTCATCAAATTGATATTTTAAGTGCTCAAAAATTAAGTAGTTTCAGTCGGTGTGTGAGAGCTTGCATTATCGTAGTGAAGAAAGTAGGGATCCGTCTTCGCTGGTTGGTTTTCCTAATTTCTTGTTAGTCAACTGGGAGACGATGGTTGTGTATTACTTAAAATTCTGCGTTGTGCCACTAGTGTGGTTGCGACATGTCCAGGTTTCTCAGAAAAAATACAACTATTTGCTTGGAAGTGGTTCGAGCGCGAAAAACTTTTGTTGGATGCGTCTTATGTTGAAAAGCAGTTGACTGGGGCTTATCTTCGAGCTCATACGCATAACTCCACCATTCCAAAGGCACCGTTATCGTATTATTTAATACTTCTTTCGTCCACAAGACCGAGCATTTTTTTGAGCGAACGACAAATTATGAACAAAAGTTTTTTACAGTCAAATGCGCATGCATTTTGATTGTATGCTAGTCCCTCTAATGCCTATAGTTGTCTCTATCTCCCAATAGGTCACATGACGATCTGGCAATATCAGTTGGCGCACAGCATCAATAATCAATCAACTGATTTTGGTCGACCTTCACGAAATTCGACTTGGAGTGATCTGCGACCTCGAAGGAATTCACTACGTTATCGTTAAACACGTTACACCACACAAATAGCGCTGCATATTTGAATATGCAATGTCAAATTTTACGATACAATTATGACTTTCCAGAATGCAACACTAGCGTTGCCAAATTCCGAGGTATGAAACGTGTAAGAAACCAATACTTAAGGCACCTTTACAAAGTCAATATTAATACGAAGAAAATGTAAAATAGGTTCACAAGTAACTCCGGCTCCCATTTTATATTTATGCGTATGTGATATATATTTATAAAAGAACTTAGAAAATTTTCTCGAGTGTATTTAAGAAAAGATGCCAATACATTCCCCCGACGTTAAAACAACAATAATGTTTGTCACAATTTAAGATATCTTAATGAAATTGGGTAGATAATTATTCTCCAAAATAATTTTTTGAGCGGTGAATATAAATTAAACTGTGCAGCTTTAGTTGATTTTATATCACATTAATCTCATTTGATGTTACAAAAAAAATTGGAAAATATAAAATGTTCGCTTACAAAGATGTCTCTCTAGACCACATCTTTCGTGATTACGGGTTAAAACATTCGTTAAGTGAACAAAAATTATTATACTCCGTAGAACATAAGGATCATACAAATCAGCTAGAAAGTCATCGTAACTTAAATTCTTAATGCCATTCCATTTATTTTGCAACATATTTTCAGGATAGCATCAACAATTTTTAAACATTGGACAATGACTTGAGGTAAAATAATTAAGTAGAGTCAACTAACATGGCATGTCTGTACGCGGTCTCTGGGATGTGACAAACATCAGACGAGTTTTGAATGTCACTCACACATTTTTTTGAATCTCTCCACGTGAATGGCGTCATTGGCGTCGAAAAATTACTAATCGCAGACCAAGCGGTTGGGTTGCCACGCGGAACCAGAGTGACCTTCGCGAACTTCTGTCTGATATCGCAATATCCCGGTTGTATAGTATAAACCCTGACTTTGTAAACATATAAAGATTTCTTTCTATGTAGATAAAGATTCAGCCATTTATTACTAAAACGAAGAAACTTCAATGCTTTGTGTACATCCAACGCGATTTAGCATTTAAATAGACGCATTAAAATATATAAGTATGCATTATTTAATGTTTACGTTAATTTAGAAAATGCTTTAAGCATTTTAATGTCCCATAACATGAAGTGTCTTTGCTAACTGATAAATATTGGATTGGTTATTACTAAATTCTTGTGCTGGCGAATGATGAAAATTATGTTTGCAAATTTATTGCTACATTAAGCAACATTAATATATTATATATATTAAAGATGCCTATAATAGGCATTCAGTCTTTCATATAGCTCCCATCGTTTACTAGGCATTTGCATGTAGAGAATGAATGTTGCGTGCTGTTGGGAAATAATTTACTTTTAAGTAATTTAATTGTATATATGCGTATTAATTATGCACGAAATGCTTAAGGTATGAATATATAATAGAAGTGTTAGGAAGAGGTGGCAACACTGATAATGATTATCTCTGAGCGTTTGTTTAAATGCCAGAGCTCTTTCGAACCCTGTAAAAAATATGAAAGTAATGCAAATTATTGAAATAGTTGCCGAGAAGTCCGATAAATATTTAACCTTACACTAAGCTTCTATCGCAAGCGAAACATAATAATATTGTAATACATTCTCTAGAAAATTTCAGGCGAAACAGACTCGCAGTTTTGCTAGGATATCGGAATGCATAAAATTAAAGAATATTTGAAAAATATCAGTATCGATTCGACTCTTGTTTGAAATCGCGCACTAAAACGCGTGTTTGTTTGGATGCTAAATATTCCCCTTCGATAGCGTTCATCAAATATTGGTTTAAAGGTCTTTTAAAGTTGTCTTTTTATGAGCAGGTGTGTCAAAAATGACTCCTACGGTGGAATCCTTGGGTGAGCGCCGATTGAAGGTGCGCGGAATAACTTAAGCCTTAAGCATCTCAGAATATTGCCTGGTTTATATACTGCATGATACATGGGCCAAGGATAGTTTTCCGTGGGAAGGGTATCACTTCGCAGCAACGCTTGATGCTTTTTAAGCGTAATTCAAAAGAGTTTCTGGTACTATATAAACACCAAGGAGAAGTCAAAATAGCGGAATTCTCAAGATGCATAAACAACACTTCTTTTCGCAAAGACAAAGTGCTCTTCCAGACTGGAGTCCGTTCGCTTTCGTTTCTTTTCAGAACATGAAAAAGTCACTCGCCGTGCAATAATCGAATGCGGAGGTTACCGCCACCGCCAACACGATGTCTTTACGTAAGCTAAGTTCTTACCGCAGCACTCTCTTCATTTGCGCTTAATTATATAATTACATTTTGTGCCCCGAAACAACTAGTGCAATAACTGGATTGCACTTCGCACAACTCATTGTCACGCCGAAAATACTTGCGTAGATCCGCCAATGCTCTCACAAGTTAGGGTAAGTGGCTCATTTCGTATACCGCTGCAGCTCAGCTACTTATGCACTTTAAGCAATTCCATTTTGAAATCTAGCTTAATTAATATTTGTTGTGTAAACCAATTAAAATTCACCCGCCATTGAACATCCGTGCTAAGGCCTCATCTGCATACATATATAATAACGGGTGATTTTTTTGAGGTTAGGATTTTCATGCAGTAGTATTTGACAGATCACGTGGGATGTCAGACATGGTGTCAAAGAGAAAGATGCTCAGTATGCTTTGACATTTCATCATGAATAGACTTACTAACGAGCAACGCTTGCAAATCATTGAATTTTATTACCAAAATCAGTGTTCGGTTCGAAATGTGTTTCGCGTCCGTGTCCGATGAGCGATGAGGCTCATTTCTGGTTGAATGGCTACGTAAATAAGCAAAATTGCCGCATTTGGGGTGAAGAGCAACCAGAAGCCGTTCAAGAACTGCCCATGCATCCCGAAAAATGCACTGTTTGGTGTGGTTTGTACGCTGGTGGAATCATTGGACCGTATTTTTCAAAGATGCTGTTGGACGCAACGTTACGGTGAATGGCGATCGCTATCGTTCGATGCTAACAAACTTTTGTTGCCAAAAATGGAAGAACTGAACTTGGTTGACATGTGGTTTCAACAAGATGGCGCTACATGCCACACAGCTCGCGATTCTATGGCCATTTTGAGGGAAAACTTCGGACAACAATTCATCTCAAGAAATGGACCCGTAAGTTGGCCACCAAGATCATGCGATTTAACGCCTTTAGACTATTTTTTGTGGGGCTACGTCAAGTCTAAAGTCTACAGAAATAAGCCAGCAACTATTCCAGCTTTGGAAGACAACATTTCCGAAGAAATTCGGGCTATTCCGGCCGAAATGCTCGAAAAAGTTGCCCAAAATTGGACTTTCCGAATGGACCACCTAAGACGCAGCCGCGGTCAACATTTAAATGAAATTATCTTCAAAAAGTAAATGTCATGAACCAATCTAACGTTTCAAATAAAGAACCGATGAGATTTTGCAAATTTTATGCGTTTTTTTTTTTTAAAAAGTTATCAAGCTCTTAAAAAATCACCCTTTATATGTCACTGGCTGGTGTTTTGTTGTAAATTTAATCTTACAACTCGTCTTTGTAATTATTGAGTTGAATATAGCCTGCAAGCAAATGCCATGGTGCTTTGGAAATTCATAGTAGTCGGTTGTTGCTTTTGTTTTTGCTTTTGCCTGCCTGGCTTTTAAGCGTCCTTAATTCCTAGTACCTTAGCAATTTCAATGCAACAAGTACAAACGTTTGCTAATGGCACAACACTGCATTGGATGGATGTACGGTACGGTATATGGTGTGGAGAAATGGAAAAGTCTGTGGATTGTTTGCTAGTCGTCGACATTCGTCGTCAGTCAGCACTTGACAAATTAATGGCGTAGCAAAGTGAATGAGCTAACTGAATTGTTCAATATTGATCATTTCATTATCTGAAACTTGTTCAGTATAAAGCTGTGCGCATAAGTAGTGCGAGAAGTGCAGAAAGACAGATAACTATATACATACATACATAAATTAAAACGTAAAAACAAGGAAGTATGCAAGAGTACTTAGAAATGTAGAAGAAGCCAAAGAACAAGATGAATATGGGGCTATTCAATAGGAATGAGCTCATGCAGGGAGCCTTGAAAAATTATTTTTCCAGAAAGATTATTGCAACTCTAAAGATCATATCTAAACCGTATAGCAGTGGAAAGGTATCGTAAACTATATTTTTGGAATGGTTCCTTACATTATTGGCTATCCTGGAAAATGGATGAGAAGATAAGCGGTTTAACTAAGTAAAGTTACACCTAACTTTTATCAGAATATTTTTGTAACCACTTCTTTCCAAAAGAGACTACAGTCAATCATTTGGTGGATAGAAGGAGAAGGAATGCACTGCGACCTATGGCTTATTTTGACCGCCATTTATTATAAGATTTATAGCCACCATATATAGATCTGTAAAATATTAAGCCAAAGGGCTCGAAATCAGTAAAAATTCGGACATATCACTAATTGAAAACCGCACCAGCAGCTGTCACTAACAGAAATCTTGACAAAGAGTAAGATAACACATGTTAGAAGACCACAGCGAGCTCACTTTTCTTCAGCTCTGGAGTTCAGAATAAACTTATGACTCTCTCTACTTCACAACTACTCGCACACTCGCTCCCACTCTCAGCTCAATCTACACGAATATTGACGAACACAACCTATCTCAGAACCCTTTATTTGAGGCGAACTGCTGCAGTTCACATCGTCTACTAGGTAGTGTGTTTGTTTGTATGTTTATTGTTGGAAACGAAGTTAGGAAGTGGATGCTGCCTGATTATCTTCAACGGAAGCAGCAAAAAGACGTTGCATAAGAACAACACTTCGGTTTGGTAGAATGAATTGTATTATGTTGCATTGATTGAATGACTATTTAAATGAATTGTGCATTTACTAATTGAAGTGTGCTAGTATAGATTGCAGCAATATGCTGGCGCTGCTGCGCTCTGCTTTATCGGTAGAAGTTGGCTTCCCTTAATTGAATGAGAACTAATTGCATTTGATATTTAAATTGTAAGTATATGTAATTAGAAATTAGATGACTTCCAAGTGCATCCTTACTGGACGTAATTGTATTTGCGCTTATTTTCTTAGAGTGGGCAATATTGTTTGCATACATCAATATGAGCAATATCAATATGTTCAAATAAATAGCACCACTAACTCTTTTCGCATTGTTTGCCTAGATAAGTTTCTTGTTAATTGATTGAAATATTTTAATGAAACGCCGAACACCTATTTCTTGACAATGCAAAAGGGTAGGTATTACAGGGGCCATAAGTAAGTGTTCAGAAGCGGCAGTCAAAGTACTAAGGCTATGTTAAGGCTGTTGCAAAGTAGTGACAAATCATATTACAACATTGACAGGCATTTAGCAGTCTCAGTTGAAAAAATTTTGACAACGCGTAGAACAAAGTTTTGTATCTTTTTCTTAAAGCTGGAATTTATTGACTACTAGAGGACCCGTCCACGCTTCACTGTGGCTGATACATAGATAATACTACCACTACCATCTATATGATTTCTATTAGTTGGATTATAATTATTAGTTAATAAGATATAGCATTTCTGTGAAACAACTTGTGTTAGTTTACAAAAAAATGGATCATAGAGCATTTCGTGTGTTAATAAATCATTGCTTTTTGGATGAAAATACTGTTTAATTTGGGCTCAGGGAAATCCACCGATGAAAAGATATTTGCTAAGCTTAAAGAGGCGAAAGCTCTGTGCAAAGCGGGTGCCCCACATATTCATAATCCAAAAAAATTACGAAATAAAGCCGAATTTTTGAGTCGGTGATAAAAACATAGCTCCATCATTTCCCACTGGAGTCCAATCGAGTCATTCTAGTGAACTGCACATGAGCAACCGGTTCTCAGGCGTGGAAAGACGAAAAAGGCGGCTGGAAAGGTTATGACATCAGTATTTTGGGATGCACGTGGTATATTTGGTACATATTTGGTTTCTTTTCTACTATTCCAAGTACTTAGCAATTGTATTATTTTTGAAGAAGAATCTGTTTAAAATGGTACGCATATATTCAAAGGATTCCTACAATCATGAATTTTGAAATTATTATGTTTTCAGCCAAATCGGTTCAGCCGTTCTTGAGTTATAAATGGTGTAACTAACAACAACTTTCTTATATATATATATATAATATATGAGGTTGTTTTTATTATTTATTTATTTTTTTTTTTTTTGAAGAAATGAAATATTCCTACAAACATGAATTTTGAACACATGCTTATGATTTGAAATATAATTTTTGTATTTATGAGTTGTATTAAATTTTGACATAAAGAGATAAAAGGTATCCTATGTCCTTACCCTGGTTCTAAGCTACCTCTCCACCAATTTTCAGCCAAATCTGTTCAGCCGTTCTTGAGTTATAAATGGTGTAACTAACATCAACTTTCTTTTATATATATAGATATTCCTTTGAAAATTCTTTTTCATATCTGTATTTAATTCAAATTCAAAAATATTTAAAGAGTTACATGGGTTTACGGGTTTCAAAACATCGATTTATTTTTATGGTTTTATTAAGCTCCACAACACCTATAGAATATTGTCCTTAACTTTCAAGTTGATCCGAGTAATAGTGTCAGATCTTCACAAAATTTTACACAGGTCTTTCAGATAAAATTCTTAAATTCTTAGACGAAGGATTTTTTTTCGATACAACAATATATCTGCCAAAAATCCTAATTTCTGTTTTTTTCCCCGTTGTCCAAGTTCTAACTTACGGTTTTAACGTAAGCACGTACTTTTCACTTTAGATAATCCGTAAGGAATATCCTACCAACAAGGGCGCATCTTTTTTCTGAGGAATCCTCGGAAATGGCGTCGCAAGGGTCGAGTTCAAAATATTTTTTTTCATAAATTTCAGAATTTCTTTGCTAATACAACTAAAAATTCTAATAAAATATTTCATTTTTTATTTAAGAAAAAAATTGTTGAAAAATGCTGTTTTTTACCCGGGGAAACCCATGTAACCCCTTAAAATAAAAAATTAATTAATTAATTCAAACAATAGAAATGTTCTATGGTTTCTGTTTAAATGAGTTAAATATCCACCCCCTCTACTCGGTAAAACTGGCGCATCCTAATGCTACATCGCAATTCACCCCAGCTGAAGACACCAACACAACTCACCATACCTATACGCCCACTCATCAAAACGGATGGACAAGGAGAAAGCAGACTGACTTCGACCGCGATTTTCGAGCAACACACTTCGGCGGACGTTTCTACACGATTTTTGGTATTTTTCGTCATCTTCGGCGCGCAGCTCAACCACCGTTCCCACATTAGGAGAGCCTCTACGCGCAGCAACTGAACCAACGCATTATCATCGTATCATTTTATAAAGATATATATACTTCCACTGGTACCCGACCAGGGAGTTCACTAATTTTAATACATTGTATCATCTACACAAAATCCATTATTATACATTGTCACGCCTTCACTGGTATCCGACCAGGGGGACTTTTATTATAACCTTCCGTTTCTTCCAATAAAATTGTTATCTTGAAGTGAACAACAAAATACTTAAATATATTGCGTCCTAAAAGGAGTGGGTATTGAAAACAAGTGGTAAGTTGTTCAGTTTCTTTCTTCTATGGTGTCTCGGCTAAATAATTCTCTCGCCTTTTCATGAATTTAATTCGAAAAATTAATTAATTTGAAATTATGACGCTCTGATCTAACTATCAGGACTGTTAGAATTCTGTGGGCAAAACATAGTAGGACCTTTTTTTAATTTTACGAGAAAAACCAATCCTCGAAATAGAGGTTTTGTCGAGAAATTAATAGGAATGAGTCGATTTAAAAAAATTTATTTAACCAATCGGTTAAATTTTATAAAAATTTTCAAAATAGGCTCCTTCTGCGCCGATGCCGCCCTGCCAGCGCGATTTCCAAGCTTTGAAGGCGTCATTCTCTGGAATAGGCTTGAGAGCCAACTGTTACATGAAAATATATGTTGGAAAAGGACTTCGGTGATAATTGTTTGTTGCAACCATTGGAATATCAGAAGAAGCAGTAAAAATCATTTGGACCTAAACAAATATGAAAGCACGATTGGTTGCAAAATCACAAAATTTTTCGAAAAAACGTCGCTTTAACATCTGTGGAAGAATGCAATCCGACTACCAGGATATCTTGAAACGTATTATTACTGGCAATGACTCTTGGATCTATGCTAACGACCCAAAAATATCATGGTACAGTTGAGATGAAAGCAGGTAAAAAATCATGGTTATGTTGACAGTTTTCTTCGATTACCGAGTTGTGGTGAACAACGAACGAATTACTTCCGACTGACCAAACTGTCAAAAAGGAATATTATTTGAGTCTTAAGTGTCGTTTGTGCGAAGCTATTCGTTAAAACAAGCTGGAATTATAGACCGACAACTCTTGGCTTTTGCACCACAATAATGCACCGTCGCTTGCAGCTTTGATTCTTTGTGTGTTTTCCAAATATTCAACCAATACTCTACCGTATCCTCCGATTTAGCTCTGTGACTTGTGATAATTCAGCCAATTCAAACGACCGCTCCGGGAAAACTGTTTTGAATCATTGTTCGATAATCGCTCATTGAAGGATATTGAGTTTAACAACTGTTTCGTGGATTGAACACTGGCACAAGCGCACTGTATAAGAGATTTTGGATAATAAATTAAGAGTTTAGAAAATTTTAACAAAAACTTACTATTTTTTGCGCATAGTATACGTAGTATATGAGGTCAGAAATAAATTTGTAGCTGCCACAAAAAGTGAACATAGGTGAAATCAACTTATTATATGTATGTTGTTAACGAGGATACACCAACATAAGAAAACATCATTAAAAAGC
The DNA here is from genome assembly GCA_037783105.1 of Bactrocera zonata. Taxonomy (NCBI): domain Eukaryota; kingdom Metazoa; phylum Arthropoda; class Insecta; order Diptera; family Tephritidae; genus Bactrocera; species Bactrocera zonata. Next base: position 163,012 of record JBAWJQ010006316.1, read on the forward strand.
TCGTGAGATAGAAATAGTGTTGACCAGAGTTGTCGTCTTATTGTAAGAGTACTAAAGAATTCACCAATTTCGTTTTTCATATGTAAAGGTTTAGTAAGCATTAGTAGGAGTGGATGCTTCATTTGAACAATTCCACTGACGGTCAGTTAATAAGTATAGTAAATAGTTAGTCAAATCTGATATAGCAAATTTGAGTGTACCGGACCCATCAGCAGTTTCTTGTAAGACCGAATTATTTTACATCAAGTGCAATTAATTTTGTTGGTATATTTCTATCTCAATTGTATATGTACCGTAGAAGTCGACGGTACAGGCCGGTAACATTAAATTTGGCATGTGAAGGTGAAAAGTTGGTCGGGAAATAAGACATTCTAGTACAATAGAACTGGAACAATTTGGCAAAAACCGATGTACATAAATCGCAGAAAAGCCACCGGAAATATCGGTACTGTAATTAATAGGTAAGGAATGTATGACTTTAGGCTTAGACAAAATCGTATATATTATGCCCTTGATTTGGCATTATTATAGCCGTTGTTGACCAATTATAAACTGAAAAGAGGACAAGGCGACATAGTAAGCACATTGTGATGTGTGTGTGGTGTGAATTTGGTTGAAATCGGCCAATGAATTGTACATTTTTGTACAAATCCATATTAGCTCGTAGCGAAAAAGGTGGTCACTTTAGAGCTCTAAGTATTTGAAACGAAACTGCTCCACTTTAACCCCTTGTGTCGAATACTGCTGATTAGTGAGTGATGAATTTCAAAAATCATTGTTGTCAGGTGAAAACAACAATAGTTGCATTTCAGAATAACGAAGTTTTTGGTCTCAAAACAATACAACAAAAAAGTTATTAATTAGTTCTTAATCATTTTCATTGCTAATGAGTTTTCTGCAACATGAATCCAGTTAACAAATGACCTAAGCAACTTTGTTGCATGCAAAATAGTTTGCGGTGGGGAGTAAGCAATTGAAACAAAGTACTTGTAGCAAAAATTATAACATTTTTGCATAAAAACTATTACCAAACAATAAATGAAGGTCAGTTGCTGGGAATTTTGTTTTCCGAGCCTTGTTGCCTAACTCTCTTTTTGCGTTGGAATCTTAACATAAAATAAAAACATATTAATAATGTTGGCAAGTGGGTCATAATTCAGCCCAACAAGAAGTTTTCACAAGCGAAGCCTAGAAATATTTCTCAAATTGATGGCCATGATGCAACTAAGCATATAATTACTTTTAATAACACTTTTGCTTAGCAGAGCAAGACTTCGCTAGAGGCTTCATAAAGCAAGAAGCAATTTAGTTAAGCAATTTTTTTGTCATTAAGCGAAATCAAATTTCCATCGCCAGAGCTTCGAAACAGTGCTGCACGAACAATAAAAATATAATTGCAAACCAATTAGACAGTACAATTCAAGTTTTGTATGTTTTCTATACCCTGAATACTTGTATGGTATATTTAGTTACACCCACAAACAAAACGTCGGAGGCCCTATAAAATATATAAATAAATGAGCAGCAAGACGAATTGAGTCGATTTAAACAAATATGTGGAATGAGAGAACAACTAACGGGGGTTTCAATGTGAACGCTACGGAAGTAGACCCCACATTTTTTTCAACTCTTTTTGCATTTCTCTGCAGTAAAGTTTGCCATCTTATCGTGGAAAAATATACGATCGAACAGCGAGTCGAAATTATTAAAATTTACTAACGAAATTCGGAGTCAGTTTCTTCAACTTTAAGAGCGCTACCTCCAATTTATGGTCATCATAATCGTTCTGTCAGATCAACAATTGAGCGTCTAGTGCAAAAATTTGAATCCACAGATACAGCACAAAATGCTCCCGTGCCAGTGAGGGAAAGAAGTGCCTGTAGTGTAGAGAATATTGCTCCCGCTAGTCCATCAATTGAAGATCAGTCTCTCACACGTCGTTCTCAAGCGTTGTAGCGAATTTTGTGAGAAGATCTTGGCCTACATCCTTACAAGATCAAACAGACGCAAAAACTGAAGCCGCTTGACCACCTGAATCGTTGAGGCTCATTTCTGGCTGAATGGCTTCGTCAATAAGCAAAATATGTATTATTGCACAGACAGCGATCCACACGTACTCCATGAGTCACCACTGCATCACTGTGCATGAGAAGCGCTACCGCTAAGTGATAACCGAATATTTTTGGCCCAAATTGGAAGATATGGACTTGATGAATATGTGGTTCTAACAAGAAGGCGCCACAGGCTACACAGCGAATGTCACAATCGATTTATTGGAAACCAAGTTTGGTGAACGTGTTATGTGTGTACGAAATTGTCGAAATGGTCGAGTCAATTGGTCGCCTCGGTCGGGCGAGTAGACGCCATTAGACTATTCCCTGAGGGGCTACGTCAAATCTACGAACTTTGCTGGAATATCGAACGTGAAATTGCAGCAGTATCGGCCGATTTATGATTGAAAACTATCGAAAATTGGGTTCAGCGTCTTTTCCATACTTAATGTCATCGAATGTACTTTCGCAGAACAGTGATGTCTGTGGTAAATGAAAATTCGTTCTCTTTATATGCACTTATATACAATCAACATTTGAACTGGAATTTGTTTTCTAAAATTAGCTTAAATTTACTTATGGTTACAATATCCATAATAAAATTGGGAAGGAAATATTACATCATATTACTTGTATATTGTCATAAAACTAACGAGAGTATTAATAATAAATTCCATCCGAATTTAATCCCTCCTTACTTATTATTAGCACCAAAATAAACCGAAGCCTATTCGGTGTGGCATGCGGTGAGTCATTAACCACTGTTGCTGTAAAGCGGTATTTAGAAGGGCGTAAAATTAATATTTTCATAAAATGGCAATGAAACGGTTTCTGATGTTGGCTTTATGGCTAATTTTAGGGTAATGTCCCCATCAAAACGGAAGTGTGATTAACTACAAACAATAACAACAACACTTAGTGTTACAAATGACACGCATAGTATAAAGTGCGACCGCACAATCTGTATATATCCTAGGCAAATTGAACATTTGTGTGCGTGTCTATGCCAATAAGTACACGAGTACTTTATAAGAACGAATTAGGGGCTAAAGCAATATTTTATGGCGTGGGTTTTATAGAACAATTGCATGAGGTCTACCGACTCATAATTTTAGAAAATGAAAGCACTTAATTTTGCCATTGGCCTAAGACTTCTAACAAGCCTATTATGGTTTTTATTTAAGCTAATTATCTTCTAGATGTCAAGGCACTTATGACTTTCTGTGTAATATAATAACGCAATTACGCAACACATTAAGTAGCGCTAAACCTTCCGAAATCATTTGTCAAAAATTTCATGCCAAAAACTTGATGGATGAATTGCCACCCAAGCAATCAAATGTCAACACAAACGTCGACCCAGCTTAGAGCCCACTCCCTTAAGTTTTCACGGCGAATACATTAATATTATATACAACCGTCATTTTCTCGAACCACTCACACACACACACACACACGCGCACACAAGCCAGCGGACGAATGAAAATGCGAAATTTCACACATAAAATCGAAGCGCAGTTTAGATAACCAAGCGAATGAACGACTACCCAACTGGCCGACAGCGGCGAGAGGACCACAGATTTACGCAAATTTCATGCGTCGTCGCCGTCGGGCTTTAGACCACACATGCACAGGGGTATAGTGTTTCTGTCGGGGAAAAATGGAAATTTCAATCATTTTCACTAGAAGCATGTACGTGCATGTGTTTACACGCTGTCCCTGTTGGTAAGTATAGTCGGCGTGTTGTTTACGAAAGGATAGCGCGACAGTGCAGCGGTACTCAGGAATTATGCAAATGCCGTTTAATTCTAACGTTCGTTGCTGCTTCATGCTTCAATGCATAATTGTCATTCGCAAGTGTTAGATGAATATGCAGATACATGTGTATGTATGTGTGCGGCTGTGCAAATGCAAACCGGTGACGACAACCTTTCAAATTGCGTGAAAAAGACCGACAGTTAGCGGATGCGCTGAGGTCGCGTTGGTTTTCGCACACGACTTGGTGACTGCCGGTGGCCAACAATTGGACTGGAAGCACGGACGCTGTGTTATATTGTTCGTTAATTTTCCACAGCTCTAGTAGTCAGTGCTGAAACATAACAAGCGTAAGCAGCTGTGTTAAAAATTGCAATTCTTAAAAGTTTGATTTGAAATTTAGATTTGGGAGATCATAGCATTTAGAATAGTACATTTTCGAACCCAACATCGGGTAAACTTTTTATAACCGGCGTTCGACCCCTAGCGAAAGATAAAGTCAACCAGCCTTTCGAAGCAGTTCAAAATTTATGGCACACCATATTTGTCCAATAACATCAATGCGCCCACCAAAGGTGGTTATTAATAGTGGCTCACACAAATATTTTTCTCAAATAATTGCAAACAACATTTTTCTCCAAAGCGTGTCCTCGAAACACTTTTCAAAGTACTTTTTGGGATGACCTTCAGCTCATTCAGCAAATTTTGTAAGATCTCTACGATGGATTGAATACGGGTTCCACAGAGGAGGGGCAATATTGGTTTGGGGAACAAGAAAAAATTACACGGAGCTAAATCTGGTGAATATGGTGGTCGATTGATGGTATTCATTATATTTGGTCATATTCGTAGCTCCATGCGATGGTGCATTATCATAGTGTAAAATCCATGAATTTCTCTTCAAGATTTCCGGCCGTTTTGACACGGACGGTTTTATGCAAACGCCTCTCAATACGGCTAAGTATAACTCCTCACTGAACGTCTGTCTCTGAGGAATAAATTCATAATGCACCAAACCAAAAAAAAAAAACCACAATGAGCATTACATTGATCAAGTCTCATTTCTGTTTTTTTTTTTTTTCATTCATTTCGATGATTCTTGATATTTTTGCATGTCAAACTCATAAACCGATGTCACATCGGCAGTTATAATGCTCTTCATGAATGTGGGATCGGAATTCGCATGATCAAGTATGTCCAAAGAGACCGTTGTATCGTAAACTGGTTGAAAAAAATTATGTTGTATTGGGATGAATCGAGCAAGAAAGTTTGCATGCCAAAATCATTCGAACGGCCAGGCCAGAGATGTCGAGCTCTCTTGCCATATCTCTAATACTTTCCTGACGATTTTCACACATCATATCTTTCACTTTTTTAATATTTTCATTAGTTAAAGATGTCGAAGATCATCCAGAACAAGGCATGTCTTCAACCATCTCTCGATTGTCTTTGAATTTTGTAATTTAAGACAAATTCTTTGTTCGATACTTTTATCCTCATTAAATTGGTATAACCTCAGACTGAGGTGTGCCGTCTTAAGCAGCTGCAGTATACAAAACCAAACGTGGTGTCACTGAAGATACTGGATATATATTATAAATATTAGAGCAGGAGTATTCTAATAAAATTTGCTTAAGATGCGATGTTTAAAAATCTGAGCGCCCGGTTATATGGGAGATATGTGGTATACTGGTCCGATCTGATTGACTTCGATAAATGATCATTGAAATATAAAAATACTCTTATATGTTTAATTTCATTCAATCAACCCGCTCTAGCACACATTGTTTGGTGTGTTTTAGTATTTTTCATAATCTACACTACTATGAGGGTGGTCCAATAAACACTTTGCTTCACAACCAAAAAGCGACGTTACGGCAGGTGAAATTAAGTACTATATAAATTCAGGTAGTCGGCTACTGCCAAATTACTTTGATTCGGAATTTTTGGATAATTATGTTTTTGGTCCACGTGTACGAGCAAACATGTCCGCGGACTAGTGACAGTGATTTAATCTGCTTTCTTATATTGTAGACCAATTTAAGAGTTTAGAGACAGCTGAAACTATTACACATCAAATCAAGTCGAATGGGAAACCTGCCTCCACCATAGAAACCCGCATTGCAGCATTAAATGTATACATGTATAGTGCTAAGAAATATTCGGCATTTTTCTAAAATAATTTTCTACTTTGTAGGCTAAGTACTCATCGGAGTTCCCTTATATACAAATATCAGGTTGTTAAATATCTTCCTTCCCCTTTTTTTCTCTTTATTCAATGGTTTATAAAAAGTGTTACAGTGATCGGATTTAGTTCAAATATGCGTTGTTTTGTTCAATAATCTGTTTCCATCTAGACGGTAACGTCATAATACCCCCCTCGTTGAAGCCACCCTGCTTATTTGCGACAAACTCGGACAGCCACTTTTCACAAGCCTCCTTTGAGTTCAATTTTACACCAACAAGAGCGTTCGCCATGGACAGGAACAGGTGGTAATCATATGGCGCTATATAAGGGCTATAAGGTGGATGCGATAAAACCTCTCATCCGAGCTCCCATAGCTTCTGACGAGTCATCAACGAAGTGTGTGGTCTGACGTTGCCCTGGTAGAACACTACACCCTTCCTGTTGGACAAATCTGGATGTTTCTGGTCTATCGCCTGCTTCAAGCGGTCCAGTTGTTCGCAGAATATGGTAGAATTAAGGTTCTGGTCATATGGGACTAGCTTATAGTGGTTGATTCCTTTCCAAACCCACCAACACACAGAAAAACCTTCCTGGCCGTCAATTCCGGCTCGATCACTGTTTGGAACGATTCACCGGCCTTCGACCACGAACGTTTCTGCTTGATATTGTCATATGCGATCCATTTTTTGTCGCCAGTCACCATCTTTTTCATAAATGGGTCGAGTATGTTCTGTTTCAACAGCATATCGCTGGCGTTGATTAGGTTCAGAAGGTTTTTTTGCGTCAAATCATGCGGTACCCAACCATCAATCTTGTTTGTGTATCCAGCCTTCTGCATATGATTTAAAGTGGTTTGGTGACTAATTTCTATATTCTGGGCGATGTGACGAGGTGCCGGTCTAACACGATGTTTTCCATGATTTGATCGGTATTCGTCATTACATGTCTTCCGCTGGCTGGCTTTTCCATGGTGTCCATTTCACTCACTCTGAATCGTCGAAAGGAGAAATGGCAGTTCGAAGTAATAGAGTACCATCCCCCAAAATTTGCCTTTAACTAAGGAAAAAATAGCGCGAAACTCGGCGTTAGTGAACTCCATGTTTACATGTCTATAACTGTTGAACGCAATATCCGAACTAATCATGCTTAGCGTCGTTTTATAGGTTATGCCAAGACCTTTCAAAGATGTATAGTATAATCCAAATACGAGGTCTGAAGCGCTTTATACTTACATAGCGGCGAAATTCAAAAGACAAAAAGGCGGAAGTAGTATTTCTGACCACCTAATATATAGAATATAAGTATGGTGATCCCTGCGGACTTTTGCAAAATGTCATTTGACGCGCGAACGCCGCAAGTTGTGTAAAATTGCATTTTAAATAAAAACATGCTAAAAACCACATGTAAGTGAACACTCACCGGTTACTAATTGCTATTTAAAATATTTAATTTGCGCTAATATGTTAATTGCATTAAAAGCATTTAATAACGGCAATTTAATTAATACTTAACAAAAATATTAATAACAAAAGCGATTATTTTTTATTCGATATGAATACTCATTTTCTAGACAAATAAAAAAACAAGTTTTTTTACTAAATATTTTTTTTTTCAAACAATCTTTTACTGCTGGATGAAAACCTGAAATATTTCGCTTGGCCTCACGTCGTGCTTTGAATGGTAACCTTTTCTATTATGCGCGATTCATGTATCAGTTCCCCGAAAATTTTGGATTTCTGGTTTATTTATTATAGTTTTAGCTGAAACGCGAACTCGCTGAAACGAGTTTTAAATTCACTTTATTTCAAAGACAAAAGGAAAATTTACTAAACCGATTCGCAAAAATGTGCGGCTTTCCACGCTGATCTTTTCAATTAAACACATACATATACTCTACTTGTATTCATGCTTACATAATTTAAAGGTATGTGTGTGTGTGTGCTCTTGCGCATAAAGTTGTTTAACAAAACAATTGGGTTTAACTCGCGTGTGTTTTTAAATACACATATCTAGACATATGTACATACATTTGTGCCTGGCGTACTCTCATATGTCAGAGTGAGCATAACAACTTATTTGGGTGTGTGTGGGAAGGAGAGTCATGCAACTATTTTTCGATTTTAGCAGCAGATGTGTTCGATTTCATGCCGGTGGACTCGGCGACCATGGGCAACCTCACCCGTGGCCTGCAAGTAGAATTTCAATTAACTCGTTACATAAACATTTCAGTTTAAATATATTTATATAATTTTTTTCTGAATTGTAATTCAATAAAGTTCGGCGAAATAAAAACATAAAAGCTCACCAAATGAATGCATAATACACTGGGCGTGCTGGGCTCAGTATGCCGCAAATGTTTTCGGTCAAAAATAATACGCGAAAGACAAATATTTTTTGAGCATATTACAATGTATTTATGTTCACAAATAAAAATGAGAAGAACGAAGTTCAGACAGTTTTAAATATTGCATTTTTAGGAATGGATACAATTGAAGACAACTCTAAGACCTTAAATAAATTAAAATGTAGAGCTATAAATATTACTATAAATTCATCAGACAGATCAAAATCACCCATTGAAATAATTCTTCTTCTGCACTTTGTTCTCTTAATGGTAGCCTTCACCAGTATTTCGCGAATGCAATTTTGTAATCATATTTTACATTTCCCAAAGTCCATATCGTTGTATTGTTGTGCACACAACCCTCTTCTAGGTATAGTATTTATATATCACACGAAGTGTGATACTATCTAAGGAAGTGGAGATGAACCCAAGTCGTCGAATCTTACTTGGACAAACATTCCTCCTTTGTATTACCAATAATATCCTAAAAGATAGATCATCAGATTCTCATCGATTGACGAATCGATTTCTGTTTACAACAAACTTACAATATTATGGCGGTTAATATAGATCCCAACAACTTTTCTGAGTTTGCCAAAGGTGTGCCTACCGACATATTTTAATCTCAGTGTAGCAAATGCTTAACAATAGAAGAGGAAGTATCAAAATGATTCCACCTCGCTTTTCCAAAAGGCTTTGACAAAGATTATCCGACAGAAACCTAAACCTCATCGCCTGCAAACATATTGGACAGTGACCAGTTAGAACACCTACAAGTATAATTGTGGCAAGATTGGCTTCGCTATGAACCAGTACGTCGGATGATCTCTAACGGTTCACTAAGGGCCAGGAGCATCTAGCATGTCTTACAAGTTCTGGTTGTTGATTAGAGCATGCTGAGTTCATAGGACACCAGAACTCAAGTAGACATCGCAGAACCTACTCGTCTCCAATCGGATGAAATTGGAGAAAGACTGTCTCGCTCACAGCAATGTGACCGGGCACAAGTATAATATGGAATCAGCTTAAAGCTATTACTATTGTAGTTGTGCACTCTTTATTTAGTTTTGGCCGTACAGTCATTGAGTTCAGAGCCAATATAGCTACTCGGCTGTCGAAGTGAATGCACACTTCTCTGAAGGAGACTGCACTCCGGAGCAATTATAGCAAGCACCTTCGCTTAATATGCGGTACAGTTTTCTAGTTATCTGAAACTAGAGTCTATGGAGAGTTCTCGACAAGAGATTCCCAAGAGGAGAGTTTCAACTTCGATCCGTCCGTGAAGAAGTAAGCTAAACCGCTCCTCCAACGGCTTCGCCGCATGCACAACGGTTGAGGAGAAGGTTGTGCGGTGCAGTGATCTAGGATGGAAGGAATGAAATCAAACATTGGAGAAGAGAACTTCAGTACGTCCCTGCCCTCAGCACCTCATATTCTTAACTTTTCTGATGTGATACTGACAGAGTACATTTTTTTTAAGTTCCCAAAATGCTCGACTAGCTCACCCGGAAAGAACACCCGGCAACAATTGCAAACGTGTTAGCATACGCTCTTCATATTGAGGAGCCGCGAAACCTCTTCACTAGTAAATATAATTTCATATTCTCTGCTTTTAAGCTGTTCAGGAATTTTAACCAATAATGAATAAATTTCATAAATTAAAATTTAATACTGAATATTCTGCGATGTTTCCGTAAGGGTAGTTAACGTTCATACAGTCTCTTATCTCAGATAAATAATTAATTTCATTTTACACTGTGTCCTGCAGCGTAAAGGTTTTTTTTTATATATGTAGCTTAATTAGAACTTTATATACATTTCTACGTAAGCTTAACCTAATCTAGGAGAAGGAAACAAAGTTCTTCTACACATGTCATCCAACCCACATTATTTTTGTCCTGCAACTAAATTGGTTCCACTTCTAATGTGTAACATCTCTGTTTAGTTTTGGAAGAACATGAGAGACCAGCGAAGGAATTATATATTCAAGACTTACCCGTATCATACTTCAAAGTAGTCCACTTAAGTATAATTGGACTCAAATCATTTGTTTTAAGCTCATGTTAGTGATCTGAAAATAAAGAGAAATATATGATTAGATATCTCACTGCTTCGTAAGAACTAACGGTTGTTGTAAATTTTACTACAACAAGAAACATGTTTAACTTTGGCAGCACCAAGGCTAAAATATCCTTCTCAGTTGCATTTTCTATAGCATAAAAGAGTGTAAAAATATATATATTTTAATTTGATCGGACATTTTATTTCACACTTAAGTATATGCTGAAATATTTTGTAAAGAAGCAAACAAAGACCCTAGGGGAACTGCTTAGTAAAAATGTACATGTTCAAAAATAAGTCGCCGCAGCCAAAGAACCCATCGTTAATGAGGAAAGTCGTCCTAGCAACTTTTCCGATAAATAACCCCATTTCATGTGCTAAGCGAAACTAAACTACAAAGGCACCCCAATCAGTCACGGAAGATGAAATATTGTCAATTGCTTAAAAATCAAAACCTCCAAGGCATCATGCCATTCCAAATGGAGCATTAAAATAAGCAATGACTATAAAACCCAGCTTGTTCGTCAAAATGTACAACGCGTGTATTGAAGAAGATGTGCTCCCCGACTCGTGGAAGGTACAGCGTTTGGTTCTACTTTCGAAACCAAAAAAGCCACCTGAAAAACCTGCATATTATCGACCTTTGTGCATGCTTGGCAATATTAGTAAAGTGTACGAAAGCATAGTAAGAAACCGCTGGAGTTAGCGATCTCAAATGCCGATCAGAGAGACAATTTGGCTTTGTAAAAAAGAGGTCCACTGTTGACGAACTAAGTATCAAGTCGTTGATACTGTGAAATGCATTAAGTGGATTAAGTGGTAAATGAGTAATGGTAAAAGTGGGCAAATAAAATCAAAGTATTACATCGAATACGAGTACGCGCACACCAGTATCTCGTGAATATCATTATGAGTTATTTTAGAACCAAAAAAGGTGAAAACAATCGCATATGCGGATGACCTTATAATAGTAGTAGTGGCTAAATATCTGGCCTCTTCCGCCTCAAAAACAATGAAAGCATAAAGGGGTCATCCATAAATTACGTCACACGAATTTAAGGACTTTTACCCCTCCCCCCGTCCTTGTCACAAGTTGTCACATTTTGAACTCCCCCTCCCCCTGTCGTGACGTCACACATTTTCCAATTTTATGGATGTATCAAAAATAAAAAAAAAACCGGCTATCCTATTTATTCTTATATTAATTGAATAATCTTTAATAAAATCAACATTTAGTTGAATATTAAAGTACAGAGACAACGAATGACTTGTCAAGAAATAATAGATATCTAATTAAGCTAATTAAAAATACAAAACTTAATCATCTTTGACCCACTCCTTTATATCATTTATTACTGGTAAATCAGGCACTTCATTTTCGTTCTGAATTTGGATGTCAAGAACATCTTTCGTATCAGCATCGTCTTCTTCCACGTCTAGCCGCAATTCTTTGCGGGCGAATTTTCGCAATAGGTAACATCTCTTGTTTTTTATGTGATTGTTTGTGTTGATTGGTGGCTTTATATGAAGAAAAATATAGGCCACATATGCTACACGATCTTTTAAATAAGTATGACTCGACACTAGGGCAATAACTATCATATGGAACTTGTTTCAGATGGAATGATGCTTGGAGATTTAAACAAAGCGGGAAACGGTATTGCCATAACGGACCACACTGAACCGTTACCCTGACAGCACTTTCCTCGGACGACGACACTAGAACGCGAGAGACAATTTTGTAACTTTAATTAAAATTATAATATAAAATAAAATAAAGTACGATTCGGAGAAGAGCCCCAACGTTTACAAATTTATTGTAACGAACCCTGGACACGGCGAGTATACCTCAGCAAACTATACTTGTAAGAAGCAGGGGCAGTAAAAAGCTTCGTTACAACTTAAGTATTAAAAAACAAAGATTGTGTTTATAAATAGTTAATATTTTTTTGTTTACCTATAAATTTCACATTTGTACATCACAAATTTTAAAGTGTGATGTCACAAAGCTTTTGACCTCCCCCTGCCCCTTGTCACACAATGTCACTTCTGAATGATACCCTCCCCCCCCTTCAAGGTGTGACGTAATTTATGGATGGCCCCAAATGGTCTACGTCAATGGTTTGATACCAAGAGCTTAGAGTTGGTTGACAGAAAACAGAAGTCGTGCTCATAAGCACAAGGAAGGTGGAAGAAAGAGTATTAAAGAATATACTCACCATTAGGAAATGCAATATTTCACAGCCGCAGCTGAAATATCTGTGCTTTCCGAACGACATCAAGCGACGCTGCTGAAGTTCCAGCTGGTACGCCGCCCATTGACAGAGTGACGAATTCGCACGATTAAACCAGCTATCAGAGCCGGCGTAAAAAAGAGAAGATAACCAAAAGCATCACAATGTGGCAACAATGGTGACAAACCTTAACCAAAGTACTGTGAACTCACAGACTAATCCCGACATCCATTCGTAGATAAATAGACAACATGGGAACCTAAACTTTCACTTAACCCAAATTCTGAGCTGACATGGATGCTTAGAAGCTATCAGTTTCGATTCCATCATGACCTTAGTCCCTACTGTCCGTATACAGAGTGCATAGAAGACTTTGAGTACGTATTTTTTCAATGCCTTAGTTTTTAAATGAAAGTGAAAAGTTAAGAATTTCACCTAGCCGTAGTAAGCGAAGCGTCAGCTCGAATTATGACAAAACTAGGGCAGTATATTAGGTGTCGGTCAGTCCGTACGATAGATGAGACTTAAAGTCTGAAGTATGCTATAATTATCCAGTTTCTGCGATTCCGACATTTGAGCAGCTTCTTGCAGAGAAAACGGCGTGTGCAACATTTTTGATCAATATCCCAAGAACTGAGGGACAAGTTCGCATATATACATACGGACGTGCTAAATCGACAAAACTGGTAACGCTAATCATTTCTATATGATATTCTATAATTCTTTACTTTATAGGGTCCCCGGCTTACACTTGGGTGTTACAAATGTTGTGGCACACTCAATAAATGTATGTACCATTTTAGTGTATACTTAGCTGGTACTTTACTTTGCACCTCAAGTAGCAAACATCCTCCCATTTTTTCGGAAACACGCTTATTAATCGCTATTTATTTGAACAAATTGAACAATTATAATTATTTCATTTATAGTAATTTGAATTTGAGTAAGGAATTCAGTCAATCTTCTGTCCTCCTTGTATTTGAATAAATGATTTGGTTGTTAAGCTTCAGGAAACTGTGGGCACGTGTTGCGCTTATGAAATAATTTTGGTAGATGAAAAGGGCGCTGTTCGTGCTTTCCTTCGCATGAAAGTGAATAATGATTTCGTGAAGCATATTTATTGCTTATGGGATGCCTTTGAAAAAAAATTAATGAAAATCCTTTTTCCTCTATCAATTTATTAAATCTACTAAAACCCCTTTAATTTTTTTCTATCCCGATTTCATTAAGTCAATCATCCCCTTAATGTAATCTGAGATGAAGCAATTTCCATAACGCTCTTAAATACGCATCGAGATATATTATAAGAACTTAAATTTTAATTTAACGGTGTTTTCACCTGCGTTATTAATTTATGGGATTTCCATAAAATTGAATATACATGTTTGACACTAATTAATTGTTTGCAACATTGAAAGTTATTTAAATCAATGTACCGATGTATTGGATACAAAAATGTAAATAAATTCAACGCAGGATTTTATATTATAATTATTTTATTAATTTTATAAACGCTGCAGCATTTGTGCGCATGTCTGTGTCGATATTTGCTCATTTTGCGGTCATTTGTGCACAAATTACAATACATTATTCACTTTAATTATGGAAACTGACCGCAACTGTTGCCCGAGCTAAAGGTGCGACTAATGAAACTGCTGTATGGGTTTTGCATGTACGAATGTATGTGTCGCTAGGATTTAAGGTGCGCTTTCCCTTTTGTTGTTTCCCAGAGGCTTTTGTAAATAAGCCAACACCGTGATATTGACTTAAGCCTTTGCGCGTTTGCATTTTGATAAATATCTTCATAATCCCTGCAACACGTTTTTAATATGAATGCTGTATACATATGTACATATATTGATTGAATTAAAATTGAAAATAACGAAATGGCTCTTCAATACCTGTGGTAAACGATAGCAGTGGGTAAGCTATAGCATGTGGAACTCTTTAAACAGAGATAACTTTATTTTATTTTAATTTATTCATTTCTGGGGCATCAATTGGACTGGAAGTTTTTTTATATTTTAGCCTTATGATACCTAACTATCTGCATACAAATCAAATATTTGAAAAATGCTGAATAGTACTCTATGAAGCAGTTTTTGTGGTTTTTATTAATAATACCAGCAATTTTGAAACTTTTCGGTAGCGGTTTTAGTGAATTTTAGTTCCAAATACTTCACACTCTCGTTGGCTTCTTTTCAGCGATTATTTGCTAGAGTTCTGAGGAAACTATAATACGGTTGGAGGACAGATTCGAACCATACGGAATCCCAGTTTATGAAATTACACCACTGTTATTATTGATATTTTAATCTATATTTTCGGATTAGGATGATCTTAAAAGCACTATTTGTGCAAAGTCTTTTTCCGATAACTCCATTGTTACTTGAGTTATGTAAAGTAAATAGAAAAGCTTTTATGGAATTTAAAAATGTAATATATTTTAGGAAGGCCTTGTGCTAATCTGTTTTCGAATCGTATCGTCATTCTGATCATTTATATACTTTTATATAAACGTGTAACATCTTGAGATGGCGATCCCGATTCTAAAATCCATGACGATGGAATAGATGTTCCATTGTCCCACAATGAAAAGATTCGAATAACAATTACCCACCTGAAAGAAAATAAAGTGGCAGTGGCCGATGGGGTTCCGGCTGAGCTTTTCAAATACCTCTGCGATAAACTGACTAGATAAATGCATCAGCTTCTTTGTAAAATATGGTGGGATGAAAACATGCCCGACAAATTGATACCTAAGTGTACTCCGCCGAATCCAAAAACGTAGTGACTGCGCAATCTGCACTCGTTAATATCTCATATAATGACTTTCACAATGCGCCAAATCTGGGAAATTACTCGTGGTAATCCGATCTGCACACACCACCACTTCGTCGATTTTAAAAAAGCCTTCGACACCATGAAAAGGAACGGATCCTATGCCACTGCATTTGAGCTTGGCATCCCCTACATACTAATACGGCTATGTAAACTGGCGATGAGTAGCACCAAACGCGCCATCGGGTCGGGAAGGACCTATCAGAACCGTTCGATACCAAATAAGTCTTCAAACAAAGCGACTTCCTATCATGCGATTTCTTCAATGTACTGCTGGAGATAATAATTCAAGTTGACGAGCTTAACAGTGCAAGTCTTCTAGAAGAGTGTACAGCTGCAGGCGTACGCCAATGATATTGATAACAACCGCGCTATTAGTTCTCTCTTTTTCACGTTTCACGGAACGTATGACTATGGTTGTGAACGAGGACAAAACGAAATATAATTAAAAAAAAAACAGTCATCGCATTCGCAACTAGGCTCACACGTCACTTTTGAGATTCATAACTTTGAAGTCGTAGATATTTCGTTGATCTTGGAACCAGTATTAATACCAATAACAACGTCAGCCTTGAAATCCAACGCAGAATCACATTTGCCAACTGATGCTACCTTGGTTGGAGAAGGCGATGAAAAAGTAAAGTTCTCTCTTGACGAAAAAAGTCCAAACTCTTTAACAATCATTGAAACGCTGTACGAGATATACGGGATCATTGACATAATTCAACGAATTAAAAGGCAGCGGCTACTCTGGCAAGGTCATGTCGTCCGAAGGGACGAAAACACTTCAGCTCTAAAAGTATTAGACGCAGTATCCGCCGGGGAAAGCAGAAGAAAAGGAAAATCTCCACTCCACTTCGAGAGAACAAATGGCGAAGGACCTGGCTGCAATTGATATCTCCAATTGGCGCCAAATAGCGAAAAGAAGAAATGAATGGCACGCTGTTATTAACTCGGCTATAACCGCTCAAGCAAGCGGTGTTTGTGCGAAAGAAGAAGAGAATATATTATGTTGTCAAATATCTCCCTTTCGCCTTTTTGTCTTTTGAATTTCGCGGCTTTGTATAAAGCGCTACAGAGCTCGTATCTGGCAATCCGCTAGAGAAACGTTCAGTGAGTATAATGGTGGTTTGGGGGAGTGTACTCTATCACTTCGAACTGCGGAGGAATGAAAACGACACCATTGATAAGCCACCCGGCGGAGGATCTGTGACGACGAATACCGATCAAATCATAAAAAACATCGATTTAGACCGGCATGTGGCATCTCGTGACATCGCCAAGAAAATGGGAGTTAGTCATAAAACCACTTCAAACCATCTGCAGAAGGCTGGATACACAAACCAGATTGATGTATGGGTGCCGCATGATTTGAGAAAAAAAATTTTCTGGACCGAATCAACACCTGCGATATGCTGCTGAAACGGAACGAACTCGACTCATTTTTGAAGCGTATGGTGACTGGCGATGATAAAAGGATCACATACGAATACATCAAGCGAAAACGGTCGTGGCCGGAGGCGGGTGAATCGTTCCAAATAGTGGCCAAGTTTGGATTGGCAGTCAGGAAGGTTTTGCTGTGTGTTCAGTGGGATTGGAAGGGAATCATGCTGCCGATAAACAAAAAAAAAAAATATCAAAGGAAAATAGGTTGTCTTAATTTAGTGTTTGTTTTTACTTAAACTTTGTTTCGAAAAAATATCTTTAAAAAATTTCTTCAATTTGTTCAATGCCGAAGGAATATTCTAGACCGGGGTACTATAGCACATACATAGCTGTCATACAAACTGAACAATCAAACATCTTTGTTCTAGCTCTGGTGCAACCGGAGTTAATATTTTTTCTTGAACATAAAATTAGCCCATAATGTCCATTAGCCTTTGGGGGTTCACTTAGGTTTAATACGTCCTCTATTTACTTGAAGACTATGAATATTATGCCAAAAATGGCGTGAGGAGCTCTCCTAAACATGTGTCAGGGAGTTAAGCACTAACATACTTTATACGTATGGCACATATTTATTTATCAGATCACTTATTCTATGTATATATGTATATATTGAATTATTTATTACATGGAACTTATATGACAGATGTCACTCCTTTTTCATTCTACAAAAGTTTTTTGTGAGTAGGATATTATCAGTTATTCAATAAGTCATATTATAATATATTTTTAAACCATATAATACATGTGGGCCACTTAAATCCTTTACCCGGCATATTTAATTTATTTTTTCTGTGAAAGTTTTCTCGGATTTCAGCAACTTTTCAATTTAGCCGCACAAACTTTAGGGTGGCCCACGCAAGCACAGTTTAAAAACAAAGTTTTGTATTACCTTTGGGCAGACATCACGCACTTCCACCTATCGCTCGAACATTTGCTTTAAAACTTATCGCTTAGTAAAACAAATACGACTACAAAATTAAATTATTACCTTGTCACCGCAAAAGAACACATGACAAACAAGCCGCACCGAAACGCCCAAGACGCGCCGTATGGTACATGTCGCCCTTCACAATTGTTTGCATCGGTGAGCAGGTGGCTTGGCTTACTTGCCGATACTTATTTCTTATTATGATGCCACATAAACACATCATCTTCCAATTTACTTGTATCATAACATTTAAGCGGCATTCCTGCCACCGCATTACACACTTCTCGCATTAGTAATCGACTTAAGGGAATGTACTCGCATCCTTCTCATACTCTATATACCTGCCTATGTTACGTAAATATGTATGTATGTATATCGGGCTTACGCCTCTTCAAATCCACATCGCCGAAAGATGTTTAGATGGTTTTACGTGGATTATACATAAGACGGGAGGCAACACAGCCTAAACAGGGATAATAAGTAGCACAGCTCCAGCAGTGGGCGGCGTACAACGAAATTGAAAGTAAAGAAGTGGGGCACTGCCTACTTGCTTAGAAACACATGCACATTCTTATATAAGACAGGTGCATGTTAAGGTATTTCAACCATACAAAATGTTGCTCAGAACAAGATTTTGACTTAAGCGCGTGGGTTGGTCTTAAATTTTAACTTGCTTGAGTACCGTACCGTGTTCTCTGCGTCTATAACTCTGAATTATAGCTGAGCTTGGCGGTTTTGGGGAATTTAAATGAATTAATACTGTTTGCATGGTTCGCCAAGTGGAGGTAAACGCAGTGCTTATAGCGAATGATTATTTTAAAATCTTAGTTCTATGTGTTGAAGCAATACGGATTGGAAATATATATGTACGTATTACATTTTCATACTCAAAAATTGAAAAACACGTTCTTTAGCTAATATTTAAAAATCTCTAGAGCTTAAAAACTGTTTTCTTGCTGCACTGATATCCATATGCTCCACAGCACTACCTCTCACAAAGCATAGTACCGGTGGTGGTGAAAATTTAGGACTCTCTCCTCGAGAGAGTATCACTAAAACCGAATCCATAAGCTGTAAAATTCGACCTAACTTTTGAAATACATATATGTATATATACGCAATTTCACTATATTGTGGTCCGATCTGAACAACATATTCAGAGATGGATGATTGAGAGTAATAATCTATGCTGAATTTCGTTACGATACCTTTTCAAATTAAAAAGTTTTCAATACGTTCGATGTTCGTTCGAAGTTCGTCGCTGGCTTGTTGGCATAGTCCGTAGACTTAACGTAGCCTCGCGGGAAATAGTCTAACGGCGTCAAATCACACTACCGAGGCGGCCAATTGACTGGGCCATTTCGTGAGATAACACGTTCTCCAAATTTGGTTTTCAATAAATCCGTCCTGTTGGAATCACATATTTTCCAAGTTCATATCATCGAAAGTTGATTTAAAGTTCAGATCACTGAGTCCAAATTTTGGTAGTAAATTTTTATAATTTGGACTCGTTGTTGGATCGTATATCTTTTCATGATGAAATTTCAAACCTTACTGAAGAGAAATGTCAAAAAAGCGAGGAAAAATATGTCGCCGTTTGCTGTCCCTGTCGGTTTACTTTGTAGCGTTCGTATTAAAAACCCGATATTAGTTGATTGTTAATTAGTGATTATTAAAACATATGGTGCTTCCGACTTTTTCTTCTAGGGGCTACAAACTTTGTGGCAAACTTAATCACCCTGTCCAGTAGAGAGGTAACAAAAAATGATTTTTTTTTTTCACTTGATACTCTGAAAAATTGGTTGATAAATACTTCTAAGAAATTCTTTCCAAGAATGAGGTCTTAAATGTAATGAAAAGGTTCTCCGCCTTTGCGTTTTCTAATTTATCCTTATCATCATCTCATTTCCAACTATTTGAAAAATTATATGAATTTTTTAGGAAATTGAATGCTGTTAAAAATGATCTATCTTGATCCTTTCGTAAATCTAGCCGTTTAAAAGATATTAACAGTTGATATTTAACTCTTCTAAAGCAAACTTGTTTTTATCTCGTAAACGCTTAACTTAAAACTATAGAGACAATTTTTGTAGAGCAGTAAATTTCTTATAAGGACTATGATTGTTATTAAGGGTAAAAATTTGATCAGGACATATTTCAGTCACTAGAGGAACATCATTCACTTGTAAGTTCTGCTGAAATCAAAAATACAACTGATCAGTTTTAAGAATATTCTGCGATAGAGAAAGAATCATTCCAAAGGCCATTGCAAAATATGACGATGAACGAAGTGGCCAAAAAAGCAGGTAAGGGAAAAGCCATCGATAAATCCAAACAAGCATATGTAATGGATTACTCTAAAATGAAATTGATCGAGATATCAGACTCTTAAGCTATTAAAGGGATAGACTGGACATATTGTTCCTGAATGCATATGTATGGAAAAGCTTTCTGCAAAGTGTACATATTCCGTGGTAGCTTCTAATCGAAGAATTAATCGAGTCAGAATTCAATGAAAAAGTTGTCGAAGCAGCACGGTTTGGATCTCGAATTGCATTCGCTCTGTTATTCGGATCTACTCTTCAACACCATAAACGTGTTATCGAAAAGTTCGAAGATCACTATAGTCACTATAACTGTGTATAACTGTTAAAAAATACAAATAAAATTTTGTTAACAAATTGTGCTTTTCTTTAAAGCATTATGAACTTTTCAGCATGTTTGAAATGTACATATGTCATACTGAAGCTCAAATTCGTGCCAAAGTGCTTCACAAAGAAGCGGAAAGTAACAAACACAAAGAAGAAGAGCCACAGACGAAGCCGGCGCATTATTTACGCTTTCGCCAGCCAAATGACATAAACCGGCAGCAGTAATGTTACGAGCACAAAAGCGAGAAAGGAATCGGGAAAAATTGTTCTGCAAAGTGGCATAATGGCGGGCGGCGCAATGCTTGTGGGAAACGTTAAAATGTGTAAGTACACTTTTAGGGAAGCGCATTTTTGTGTATTTCGTGGTTTCAGCAGCAAATTTTTATGCTCGTATATGCAAATTAGGTGGGTGGTTAATTTAGAGGACTTAAAATTGGCGATGTCTTTGGTGGCGGCTGTGCGAACGTCGGCATAGCAGCTTGTGAAACGCAAGCGTATCACGTGGTTAAATGGCAAATAAAAGCAATAACGCGCCTAAGGGGCAACGGTTGAATACTGTCAGGTAAGGCTTATAAAGTGACGCTGGTTGATTTACCCAGCTTTGTGGCTTCATTTACGCACACATTATAGGCATACATGTATGGGGATATGGCGTGACAGGAAACTGTTCATTGCGTCACAGGTGCGTAGCATGTCACAAGCGATTGCTCCGTTACCTTATTTACCGTTATGCTAATAGAGTTCTTGTTATAACAATGATAATAACAATAAGGCAGTATGTGCCCTGCAATACTAAGTACTTTTGATCTGATCTACATTTATGCATATGCAGAGATGTGTGCTCTTTAATATTGTAACCGAAACTGTGTCTTTGCCCAAGCATATTAATAATGAACCAAATATGTCACTTAAGTATATCATCCGCAATATTTGAACATCCCTGTAGTCAAATAAGACTGTTATAAATTACTTTGCAACTAGTTCCCGTAATCAATTGTAACAGAACTAAGTTACTTCACAACTAGGCACTCGAAGTGTAACCAATTAAAAAAGCCATAAATTTTTGAAAATTATTTTTATTTATTTTAAAGTACAAAATGTGAGAAAATAATCACAAATTCAGTACCAATTCACTTTAGCTCGATATGACCACCTTTTGCCTTAACTATGGCCTTGAGACGGTCAAAAAACGATTCGCAAGCTGCCCGAATGTGACTTGCCGGTATTTTGGCCCACTCACAGACAATAACTTTCTTCAGCATCTCGAGACTGGTGTATTTTTTACTTCGGATCTTGTTATTCAAAATGGCTAAGAAGGAATAATCCATTGGATTCGCATCTGGTGAATTCGAGAGCCATTGTGTGATCGTAATGAAGTTCGGAACGTTGTTTTTCAGCCATTCTTGGTTCACTCCAGCTTTGTGAGACGGTGCTGAGTCTTGTTCAAACGTCCATGGTTTGCAACCAAAATGTTTGTTTTTATTCACATTAAGATGTTTGAGCTCACAAAGAATCGCTGGCTGTGATTTTCCAGCTAAATATAAAGCAATCACACTACATATTACGTTTGAATTCCATCGCTGATCACTTTTTTTGCGTTCACTTTTGGCAAAACGCTTTTATACACTTATAAACAATACTCCGAACTGTCATTCAGCAAATTTATAAACAGCTGATTACAGTGTGACAGCTTCGAATGCCGGACCCTGTAGTATAACTCAAAAGCCCAACAGTTCAGTCAACTTCACTTTTGCGAGATGTCGATTGTCCGGTGTCTGTCAGAACCGTTCCAGTTTTAGAAAAGTAACTGCCTAGTTCAGTTTAGATTCAGATTAGAGAAATATAATTTTAATGTTTTTATATTTTTCATCAAGAATATTCTTCATCCCCACACTACTCTCTGCTGCACCCACTTGTCAAAACTTTCTGAAAGAGATGAAATTAAACTGATGCTTTTGGGATTCGATTTTAAGTAGAACATTGAACTACTCAGAGGTCTCACTGTAAGTCTACGTATTACTTAGTATTAATGAACCGACAAGCCTACGTATATACTCATTATCGTTAACTGAATGATTTACGTGCGGCACAATTTCCCAATAAGTTTACAGACACATTGACATACATATAGTAATTACATTTAGAGTATTAGGTAAATTTATACAAATGTACAATTGCAAATGCAATCGGCACATTTGCTCACCAAACTATTGACCTTAGGTACATTTCCAAGTATTAGATAAGCCGTGGTAACTATTAGTAACAGACGAAAATGTAATTCCACGAATCAACAGCACACTGCAGGGCATATGGCTTTTGGCCAGGTCTTACATATATCAAAGGATTAATGAGTTAGTATACCCTGCCACAAATTTGATTGGTTTTCAATTGTGCATCCTTCATAAACTGATCCCCAAGAGCAGCAGTAAGCAAGAAAGCGAATATTACTTGACAATCTAGGTGAATGCGGTAAGTGGGTTTTGCCAGCGGGATATAGGCGGAATAATTAAGAGATAATTTCAAGATCGGCGCTGTAGAAGTGAATGCGGACAATTCCACATAACTCCAATAAATCGTTATAGCAAATGTCTTAATCAAAAAACCTAATGTCAAATTTACTGAAAATTCTTTCTAATGAAAGATAAGTTCGTGTGGATTTGAACTTCAAATACTATTGCCAATTGCATGTCGACTCATCAGATGTTGCCATCGTCCATACCTCTGCACCATATTGAGTGACTAATAGAGTTTGGTTTTTGTTTTCAACATTGTTGTTGCTGTTAATACTGGTTCCAAGATAGACGAAGTTATGTACGACTTCGAAATTATATCTGTCAAATATGACGTGAGAAACAAATCGCATGTGCGACGACTGTTTCTTTGATGACATGAGAAATTTCGTATTGCCCTCGTTATTCATTCTGGTGAAAGCAGAACTAACGGCGCGGTTGTTAAGGCCAATGATATCAATATCATCGGCTTACGCCAGCAGCTGTACACTGTTATAGAAGATGATACCTTCTCTATTTAGTTCTGAAAATCGAATCATTTTCCCCAGAAGTAAATTGAAAAGTCGCAACGAAGGGAGTTGCCTTGTCTGAAACTTTATTTGGTATCCAACGGCTCGTAGAGGTCCTTTCCGTCCTGATGGAGCTATTGGTATTGCCCAACGTCAGTTCACAAAGGCATACTCGTATTAGTAAGGAGGGAATACCAGATTAGGCATCACTGCATTTAGCCAGCTCCTTTCGTGCTGTCAAAGACAGCTTATAAATCAAAAGGGACGCACCATTTTTGCACACTTAAATTATAATCGTCGGGCATGCTTTCTTCCAACCATATTCTACAAAAAAGCTCATGCATGGTCCTTATAAGTTCTTCGCTCACCCAATCTATCGTCCCCGCCGCTTTGTTGTTTTTCAGACAGTTAATCGCTATTCGAACGTCATCGATTGGGGAATTGGTTTTGCCATCTCCTGGTGTTATGGTTTCACTGCCATTCAGCAGCCTGGATTAGTGTTCCCTCCAAAAGTTTAATATGAACTGGACATCAGTCACTGGATCACCTCGGGGGCTCTAAAAAAATATTTTCCGGTCTTCTGTCCTTCTGCTACGGCACTCCACATCGCAATAGCTGTTCTTGCAGCTTCACGACGTCCTACCTTCCTTGGTTTATTGAAGTGTTTTTTTTGCTGCACAGAGGCGAGTGCTTATCTTGGCTTCAACAATATAGTGTTCCGAGTCGATGTAAGGACCTCGGAGCGTACACAGTCTCAAAACACTGAAAACGTATGTCACAACAATATTGATTTGGTTGGTGACTTTTTGGTCCGTAGACAGCCAGGTAGCTGGAGAATTTTCCTATGCTGGAATTTAGTACTACAACTAACCCCATTTCGGTCCCCGGCAAAGTCGATCAACCTCAACCCATTTGTTGATGTTCCATAATGGAGGCTGAACTTACCGACCTTTGTGCCAAAGATACTTTTATTGCCCACCCTGGCGAAAAAATGAGGTTATCGGCACAACCATAAACTCTTCCAATATAAGACTCCAAATTTCAAGAAAGAAACACATTTTTATACAAGTTAATAATAAAAAAAAAACCCAAAAACTTGATTATTTTGGTTCTGCACATAAATTTTGAGGTTATGTGAAAAAGTGTTTATACAAAAGTTTTGGATCTTTTCATCATTTTTTCATTACCTCAGACCAACCGTAAAATATTTTTCTTTTCATCCTTGTTATTTTATCTTCGTCTTTCAAATACTTCTGCACTAGCCTAAAGTATTCGACAATGTTTTAATATTTTGAGAATATTTAAGTCTGTGCGAAGAGAGGTGACCTTAACTCATTGGAGTTTTATATAAACTACATTGTTATAGTAGATCCATATTTCACGCAAAATTATGATGGGCTCTATATAAAGCAGTATGGTTTCGCTAATACCTACTTGTCAATGTTATACTTCCGCAAATTACAATATGGAACAAAGATCTCAATGCTCATGCATTGCATTAACTCTGCGCTATACCCAATACTCAAGCACTTACCATATGTACGTATATCAAAGCACTTATGTTACTGTTTTCCTAATTATATTTGCTTCCATCTTTGGAAACCGCAGCTACGTCTGCGGCCTCCGCAAGAGCACAAATACCATGGAAAGTGGTTGAGATTAAGCGGTAGTCAAGTGCTTGAGCTTCCTAATAAGATTTCTTTATGTCATGTTTGTTGACGCTCCGCGGTTAAGCCACTTATAATTACATAACATAGTCTCGATGTTGGTATCTACGAATTCTCGGTAGGTCGAAATACAATCGGTAATTATAACGATGAATCAAGATTTTTTTGAGAAAACTTTTATCTCACTTTGGATATTTGTAATGTTCCAAACACTATAAGTACTGCGTCAAACGCAGGCTGAGGTTAGTCAAGTCCTCGGCCGGTTCAGGAAACGCAATTGCCTTCACAAAATTTTACCGTTTCGTGCGGATTGCAGTATGGCGGCCTTGATTCGGTTTTGTTTCTTTCAATATGAGGAAGGAAATGACGTTACCATCAATGACTAGTGTTATAACACGCTGTTGATGGACTACTTTTCGCAGAATGCAACAAGACGGCGGTGCGTCGCCTCATGTTTCATGTCTAAACATCAATACATCGCGTGCAAAGTTTGGCGCTTCGCTAATTTCGCGAAATAGCCGACTCAAATGGCCATTAAGATTGTGCGATTTAACGCCTCCAAATTCTCTGGGGGTATGTTAAATCAAAGGCTTGCGCCAATGAACCATGCTTAGTATGTTCAAAACATTCTGTGTGCTGCAACATTCCAAACTCGCCCTTCTCTAATGAGCTTTAAAATGGTATTTTCATTCATATCATCAGTGAAAAGGGTAAGCCGTGATAAGGTTTTCATTAAATTTTATAAATAAATGTTCAAGTATTACCTACCATGTACAAATTCCTTTCACTTTTGTTGTAAAATATTTGTGGTACGTTTAACTCATAATAACATCAACCTCTCGAAGGCGATCATCGTTCCGTTCACGAGAAGTAGGTCCCTGAACAGGGTCAGGAACCTATCACTTGGGGCAGAGAAGACAAATATCTTGGCCTCACGCTGAATTACACCTTGCGGTGGAAGCAGAATGTGGACCTGACTACAGTCAGAGCTGTTAAAGCACTAATGGTGTACAATATACTAGTGAGTAAGTCGTGGGGCTGCTAGCCAAGATCGTCAAGTGGTTGTAAACCATGATCGTTCGTTCGGTTATCGCGTATGGAGCGGAAGCTTCGGCCCCAAAATCATTGCTGACTTCGGTAGCACTTCAACTATCGAAGCTGCAATAACACGCCTGAATCTGTGTCGGGTGCTATGCGTACGAGCCCGGCGGCAGCACTCGAAGTCATGTTAGAACTCACACCGCTTAAACTAGTAATCGGTCATGTAGCCAAACATGCACTGCTTCAAATGACAGCAGAAGAGTTAAGCAGATGAAAGGTAATTTCATCCTAGCGAACAAAGGTCTTAAGTTGCAAAATACCACTGGACCACAAGGGACAACAATACTAAAAGAGTATACTTTATTAGAAAGTACAAAGTTACCCTTAGCAGTAAGGCGTGGAACTACTGCACAATTAGGTGTTACACCGACGGCTTGAAAACGTCGAAAGGAAGTGGTGCAGAAGTCGCAGGATCACGCTCGAAACTATCCATATCTATGGGAAGTTTCCCTAGTATAATACAAACAGAAGTCTTTGCTATAAATCAGTGCACAGAGATAAATCTTCAACTCAACTATCACAACGAGCGTGTCGCCATACTCAGCGGGCCTTTAAAGCGACCGCTGCTTGCGAGATCAAATGGCTACTGGTGCAGAATGTATAGAACGACAGTCTGTCAGATCGTAATCAAGTGCACCTCGGGGTGCTGAAAACAAAAGTATATAACGGAATGAACATGGTAGGACCGAAACAATTAATTGCGCTTGGTTTTCATACCATAAAGGAGCTGGTCCGTAAGGATGAAAGAGTAGACAGGGAGAGGTATTGGTAACAACTCGAAGGCATGCACCTTGCCAAGTGGCTAATAGGCTTTACAACTTTATCAGATTTAAACACGTAATTAACCTCCCAAGAGACAAACTTCGGTTACTTGTCACATTTTACACTGGCCATTGTAAACTGGAGAAGTATCTCTAATATACAAGAAGGACCTAGCTTCTTGTAAAAGTTGCCGGTTCTGCGACATGGAGCCTGAAACTCCAGAACACCTGATAATTGACTGCACAGCAGTCTGCAGACGCAGAACAGAGGCCCTTGGGTTCATGTTTCCAAATAGGGATCGCATTGCCTCAATAGCAGCTAGCAGTATATCGAAATTCAAGAACGTGCTAGAGCTATGTGAGTCGTTGTCACTAGGTGAAGGTACAATAGACCTTAGGTCGCGATGCAAACCACATTTATTAATCTACAAGTATATACCTATCTAATAACATTACTGCCTACCACTTTAACGCACAGATTTACACATAAGGGCGTCATTGCTCTAAACACGATAATAACATTGTCATGCTTTGTGTATTTATTTCTCACTTAGATAGCGCTAAAGATTGCTCTTTTAGGTGAAAATTGTCTGTCTAAAGCCATTAAATGAAAGATCATTCGATAAAACAACAGACGGCCGTTATTGCCAACTACACTCGCACATATTTTATGGTGGACTCATTTTTGTTGTGGTTTGTAGGCAACAGCAAGTCAAACACTAAAAATTGGCAGTGTCCACTTTATTGCGCCCAAAAGCTGAAATACAACGACAATGTAATGACCAACAACAGCAACATGAAACCCGGCTTAAATGGCCGCACAAGCAAAAAGCACAGTTACAATTCTACAGACGCATAAATAAACTTAAGTGCATTTGGCACTCATTTAAAAAACACACACACACATTAATATATATATGTGTACTATATATGAACGGCAGTAACACACAAAAAGCAAATAGCTTTGAGGCTGTAATGGCAGCTTAAAATATCAACAATGAAAACGGGGAAGAATGCAATGAACGAGGTCATGAAGAAAAGGTCGACCAAAAGCATATGCAGGCTCTTTTGAATTACTGTGTGGGCGCGCTTCCCCTTCTCAATTAAACGAAAGGGCATGAATAAACACATATTTTTCTACCATAACTTGTTATTGCTGTTGTTGTTGGTTTTTTTAAATAAAGCGCCATACACACATACTATTGGTATGTGGGTCTTATCACCGCCGACAACGCACCAAACGAAGCAAATAGGTTTTGGCTGCTAGTCTACACACGAACACACTTCTATATATTTATATATACATGTGCAGATCTGTATGCAAACATATAGATAAATTTCATGAACCAAGTTTGAAACTGCAGCAGTCAGTTTGCCAGCAAAGTATGTTTTATGTCTGTTCGTGGTGCATAAGTGTAATATAAGAGGCCGTAACAATAAATTAAAGAGATTCCACAGCGAGAATCAAAAAGACCGGCAAACAAATCGGCAATAAAATACATGTGAAAACAAAATCAACATTTGTAAACGAGTATGCCAAAGAGAGTTGAGCGAACACAGCGCGGTGAATGTGGTGAGATCGGGAAATTATGCGATCCTACGTTAAGTATTTGTGTGGGACAGTATCGATAGCAATAACACTTAGGACTTGTTGAGGAAGAGGATATACCATACCTATATTTAAAAAAAACCGTTATTTATAATGCGAAAGTACATAACATTTATGAAAAAAGTTTTACTACTCTGAAGCAGTCAGATGTCAAAACGATATCACATTAAAAGCAGTACTCAGTATCAAATCGAAGTACGCTGGAGTAATTTTCTTTAATTTGTTGAATTCAAAATAGCTTTCTTCAAAAGACTTTTTTTGAGTTTGAAAATTTGAGGAATTGATATCTCGAAGAAACCTTAAAGTACTCGCACAAGTGCCAGATCACGTAAAAGAAACGATACCGAAGTCCTTGTTCCTCATAGATACAAATTCAACACATTCTCTTAAAAGAACATACGCTTACATCTGCGAAGAACGAACTCACTACTCAAGCCTATGGGAATTGCAAGAGAAAAAGTCACTTGAGAAACGAATTCGAAACAAAAATAGACAGAATAAGTCCGACGGCAAGCATGGGAAACAGGATATTGGCAACGGAAATTAATGTGTGGCGTACAGTAAGAAGACTGGGGTTGTGGCGTCTAAAAGCGTGTGTGTAGTTGTTAATTTGGCAGAAATGTGTGGGTGGACCACGCAGAAAGATCTGCCGGAAACTGTGATTTAGTAAGTCGGCCAAATTCTATAAAAAAAATAAAACGAAATAAGTCTTACTCGTGGTTGGGTGGACTACAAACACACGTGTGGGTTGAAAGTTTTTCTATTCATGAAGCACATAAGTTATTAGGAGATTAAGGCAAGTTTGGTATAATAAGTAACAACATTATTTCACTTCATAATTAACTTAGCGTTGACAATTTGCCAGATAAATTAATTAAAGAGTAACAAAATAAATAAAATATCATAATGTAGACATCTTTAAATGAAAAATTACACAAAATATGTTTCTAACAAAAAACAACCTTAACATTAGGAAAAATCTGTATTTTAACATTTATCCGTTGTTGTTGTTTTAACGGTTTGGCTAATCCCCGTTAGGATGGTAAGGGTCATTTGCGTTGTCGTTGAGGTCATCCAACGGTAGGCCCAAGAAACATGCTGTTTCGACGGGGTCGGACCAAAGGGAGGTGGGTGTTAGATGAGTGCGGTTTGTAGGGCATGCAAAGAGGTGGTCAGTGTCATGTGGGGACTCGTTGTATGCAGGACATACATTAGGTATGTCAGGGTCGATTCTGGATAGGTAGGAGTTTAACCTGCTACAATATCCAGAACGAAGTTGCGCTAGGGTAACTCGCGTTTCTCGCGGCAACTGGAGCTCTTCGTCTGCGATAGGTGGTGGTTTGAATCCAAGAACGCCATTCACGGGAAGGGAATCGGTGAAGGTGTTGATGGCTCCACTGTGAATGGCGGTCAGTACCTGTCGGAAGTTAGTTGCGTCCGAAGTCCGGTCGGCGTACTGTTCGATATCGTCGACGTATTTAAGGAATGACCTATTGATGCTCCTAGGAGGCAGTTCCGCTTCAAGCAGATGGCTGCAAGGGTGATTCCTACGGAAGCATCCCAGCAGGAACTGCCTGGAGAGGAGTTCATTATGCTCCTTTACAGACGCATGCGCGTCTCACTGTGTAGGTGTTCAATGGGAGACATCAAAAGGCATCCCGTCGTGGTCCGGAGTGCAGTATCTGAAGTTTCCTTATCTGCGTACCACTGCATCCAGGCGACCATATCGGTGCTGCGTAGTTGAGGACCGGCCGGCCAATTTCCTTGTAAGTTGCCAACAACATTTCTTTGTGTTTTCCCCATGTGCTGCCGGCTGGCAACTTGAGGATTTTGTTGCGGCTCTGTACCTTGGCAATAATCGCGGTCGTATGGGAAGAGAAGGAGCATAGACTATCGAGGGTTACGCCTAAAATCTTAGGGTTATTGACAGTCGGGATTTTGACGCCATCGACTGCAATATTAAGTTCAAGTCTATACTCCTTCGTCCAGTTTGTAAATATGGTCGCTGTGGATTTGGTGGGGGAAAGTGTGAGATTTCGTACAGTGAGGAAACGAGAAAGGGCGGAGAGGTAGTTGTTTTTTTTTTTTAGTTTTTATGTTGATCCCTAAGTTCCTATAGTTGTTCGATATCAGCGATTATGACAAATGGGAAGCTTCTTGGGGAGAACTTGACGTAAGCAAAATTCTACATAGATATCTTTAAACTCATTCGTGTTGTATACTGACTTACAGACAGACGGAGATGGCTGAATCCACTCAGCTCGTCATGCTGATTATTTATGGGGCCTGCAACGTTTCCTTTTGGGTGTTACAGGGTTTCAAAAGACTATTCTTATATGTTACTTTAAATGTCCGAGAGTTAGATGAACCAAAGGAACACATTCTTATTATTTACAGGCGAGTTAACAACAGCGCTTCAGTAGTTTCTGAGATACCAAGCACACAGGTCCTTCTTTACCTGTTCTCTTCAACGAAATACAGGTCTTCCTTTTTTACTGCTTTCCACCATCGGGTACGTAGCTAGCGTAGCCGCTGCCCTTGATTCGTTAAACTATGTCATTGTCCCCGTATATCTCGTACAGCTTATTGTTTCATCGACTGCAGTATACGTCATTGCCAAAGCACAAGAACACTCCCTCGAACACTCTTAAGACCGACTCATCAGACAATGTCATTGTCCAAGCATGCGTACCATGTAGCAAGAAATTGTAGAGTTTGGTCTATGTTCGTCGAGAGATGATTTTGCTTCTCAATTGCTTACTCAGTCCAAAGTAACACCTGTTGGCAATGGTGATTCTGCGTTGAATTTCGAGGCTGACATTTTTGTTGGTGTTGATGATGTTTTCAAGATTGACGTGCGAGTCAAGTCCCGAATGCTATGTCTGTTTATTTGGCGACATGAGATATTTCGACTTGTTCTCGTTCACACGTTCATCCACCGGAATAAATGCCAGGAATTGGCGACTGAATAGTTCTCTCACCACGAATCCCACACCGAATTTGCGCTCCATTATAAGAACCCTGTAGCCAATATCACAAGGACTTACTCGTTCCCTAGTTAGGTCCATCGAATTTCTTGGACTGCGGTGATGTCAGCCTTTACATTGTCATTTTCCCAATTTAGGGACCAAACATTTCAGGTGCATGTCATTAAATCATAATCCTTATTACGTTTGCTGTGGTCATCATCGAAATTGTGGTCTCTCATCTGAATCTGTTGTTGCTTTTTCATTGGGAGTGGTTTGTACGTAGCGGGTCCCAAGCGAGTAGTGTGAAGTTTTATACACATTTATATATGTAGCTTGCTGCTTGTTTCAAGAACGACGTCCGACATCATAGAATAAATTACAGTTAAATGTTCATTTTGATAAAATTTAAGTAAATGGAAATTGATTTCAGAACGTATTATTCTATTGGTCCGACTCAGTTGACGTAAGAGTTCGCCAACCTTATTAACCCTTCTGAAAAGTACATTACCTGGAGGATTTCAAGGTAGTTATCTTTAAAGTCGTTAATCTCCTCATTCACTTCAAATTTCTCTTCGGCGACTGACTTTTTCACATTTGAAAAAAATAGGGACCCTACGGAGTCAAATCTGGATAATAATCCTAAGGACATAACTGTTCGTGGCCTAGTACGATCAATTGATGGAACACTTATGATCCGAAGTGAGTAAACGACAATTTTCTCACGTCCATTATTTCAATACGATTGCCAATAGACAATCGTGGACTATCCTTACAAGGACTTCTTACGATAACTCAATATTTGAATGGAGCTAGAGTTAAGTTGTGAAAAGCTTTGCAAATTAATGTATTGTTTCAAAACACTTAAGGCGGATATCTCCACAGATACTCTTGCATTAAGCAATATTAATGAAGACGAGTATAACAATTTTCTGGCGCTTTCATATAAAATCTCCAACAACTGGAGCGACATCTTGTAAAGGTTAACTTCCGAGGTGTAAATGTAACGAACTTCCACAACCCATCTGCTAATTATTTCTAGCGGATAATATGTATACTCCATGGACTGCAAAGCGATGACCCGATAAGGCACAATATTATTATATTTTTCGTGATATTCAAAGAAAACACACCATGAGGGTTTCAAACAGATTGGCTAGTTGATTATTGAATGTGCTGGAACCGTCGAACTTATCAAACTTGTTCTTTGGATCTTCCATCAGGAAAAAATTTGTTATCAAACTATTGAATACATTTCTTTCTATCATAAAAAAACGCGGAGGTAGAACTACTTTTAGACTGGATCAAAAGATAGGTCGAAAAGTATTTTGATTAATACCAGAATAATGTTTCCAGAATATCCCGAAGGAATTATGTTGTCATTATCTGATTCCACATCCACATAAATCGAATTAGCAGTAACATTTCGGAACAGTGAGACTACAAATATGGTACTATGTAATAGAACTATGTGTTAAACAGAAATCTACATCCCGCGAATTATCATCTGCTTGAGTAACTGAAAATCCAATACACATATGGGTATACTGAGACAAAACAGAGTACCACTAATGTAACTTCCTAAAGTAAATACTATTACTTTATATTTGACTAAGATATCATAGAATATTTACGATTCTGATTCCGTAATAATATAATATTATATAAAAAAGCTATGAAACTCGTGAAGTAAAGTTACTTGCAAAACAAAGTGAAACTTTTAACTATCATTGCTAACGAATTCTCATTGCTGATCCGAAATTCAGAAAATACTCTTATATACTAAGTATACAGTATGAAAGAGGAATATATACCTATACATGTAGTGCATGGTGGTCCAACAGCGACACTTGCTCGAAGTGGAATTTTTAATTATGCTATTTTATGGCATGCACACGTTCGAGAAAACGTTTCTTGGACAACTCGAGGAATACATGCAGTTTGCTGCTGAAAGCTTTACTCAAACACAAAAAACAATCTTTGGATATAATTTTTGACTAATATTTTTTTTTACTGACTGCAGCTAATGGCTCTTCCGACGTTTGACTTAATATTATTTTACCTTACGGGAAACATAATCGCTGTTTGAAACTGTTGAATCGCTATATTGCTGACTCAAAAATGTCCGTATACCGTCACCCTGTATACTTGTACGTTCTATGCTACCATATTTGTGCAACGATGAATAGTGGAAATTTGAAATTACTTATCCTTAGCCAAATATTTGCTGGCAAATGTATGAAATTTGATGACAAAGCGCTATTTGTGAATGCATAGTTTCGTTCGTTCCTGATATTCGTGCATTTATGTATGCGGATCACTCGCCATTATTAGCTGTGGGAATCACGGTGCACACAATTGGCTGCACTTCAGTCATGCAGAAAAAAGCTCGAATAGAAATACGAATGTGGCAGTGTGGTAAATAATATATACTCGTATGTATATGTGCATATGACAATACATATTCATGACAAAACACGAACATAATGAGTTTTTGATTGAAATCAACATGAATGATTTCATGTTGGGGAGACCCGTGGCAATAAGGTGTGAAATGTCGAATCAAATATGCAGCCACAACGGAGCGCCGGGAAATGCTGAATAATCGTGATGAGAGTGGAAATTCAAAAAATTATTTCTGACTCTGATTTCTAAAAGAATTTCCAAAAATGGAAATAAAGCAAGAATGTGATATGCTCTAACGAAAAGGATCGAAATGTTCGCTTTAAATCAAAAGCAAAGTCAAGTTTTATAGAAATAGAAAATGCATTGAGAGTTCTCAAAGTCAATATAAAATGAAAATAATAAGGCACTTACTGGTTAACTTTGAGGTAGAGATACCTTTGGTGTTTATTTAAAAAATAAATGAAAAATATAAAACCAAACGTCATCAAAAATTTGTACCAAGTAAAACTACGCCATAGTCGGCTCGAAACCTGCGTTGGCAAAAGAAGACAAATTGATGAATGAGCATTCAGAATAGTGGAACTCCGCGCCTTTTGCCGGGGACTGACTGAGCGGGATAGCCTTGACAAAACTCCAACGACGAGGCAGAGAGGAATAGAAGATTTCACTGACAGACCCAAAGGGTCTGTCGGGA
Source organism: Bactrocera zonata (assembly GCA_037783105.1). Taxonomy (NCBI): domain Eukaryota; kingdom Metazoa; phylum Arthropoda; class Insecta; order Diptera; family Tephritidae; genus Bactrocera; species Bactrocera zonata. Next base: position 197,737 of record JBAWJQ010006316.1, read on the forward strand.
CAGAAACGGCCCATATTTGAGGAGGCGTTCAACGATGGTCTAATGCATCTAATCCTTGTCTTCAAAATCGACATGCCTCGCTTTCCGTTGGCCATCAACTCCGTGGAAGACATTACAATCATCCGTTCCATGCTGGAGAGTCTACTGAAACTTTGATGTAATTCCAAGTACTAAAGATTTTTGCTGAAAGAATATAGAAGTGTGCTCGGGGGCAAAAAGGAACACAATTCGCTTAAGCTGCCTGAGATAATTCAGGTCTTTTAAGAGTGGCTTGAAGTAAAGGACTTTAGAGAAACAGGTCAGGCCATAAAATACTAACAACACAGGGCATTCCACAAAAGTACTTTGGCAAGTATTGATGGTGGACGGACCAAAATGCTTATGCTTCTAAGCAAGAGGGAACTTTGTAACAATGTAGGGATCATCAAAGGGTGCCTAGCATTAAATCTCAATCTTTAAAAAAAAATGATAAAATAGACTCGGGGGAATGCAGGAAATGAGAAATGCTGAAATATTAACTTTGTGAAAGCCCAGCCTTCAGTCGGTTGAGACAGGAAAACGGCTAATGACAGTTTCGGCTATGTCTTCCGGTTTACCAAAGCTTAGACTACGGAGAGGTTTCAGCCTTAGTCTTGCAAAGGATAGATAATGAAGGAGAAAGTGCGTCTGACAGTATTTTTGATTTAATGCATGAATGTCTATTGGAGAGTGTCCGGTAAGAACTCCGACAACTGCGGCATGATGAACTTTGATCGGAGCAAGTAGGTCAGTGGATCTGGACCTGCGTTCTGATCTAGGCCAAAAGGAGCTCGCCGTTGCACAAGAGTTACCGGCGAGCCCTGTTATCACTCATAATCTCTTTTTAGTATCATCAAGACTTTTTCTTACCAAGTAGTATTCCGTTTATATGCGATTTTCCCTCCAATCATTATTTTGTCAAGATAAAATAGACACTTTCAAATTGCATAAATATGTGACAGTTTAAACTAAGAAATCGGGCTTTGAAATTAATGAAAATGTTGAGACTGCTGAGTCATTCTATCACATGTCCTACTCCCTTTTCCTGCACATTTTCACTGACTCATAATGCGTTGCACACCATATGTAACGAAATAAGAATTCCAAAGGAGATTGCGTGTCCACTGTAAAATGCCTCGAAGGGATATGATCAACTGAAAATTACTTGCGTACAATGAAATACGCCGCAATGTGGATATGGTGGCGGCTAACGGATATCCTTTGCTGCTGACCACTGCGTGCTGCCGTCACGTATTTAAAAGAATGCCAAAAATATTTGATTCAGTGCGAAACGTGGGAATTTCATTATTTCCACAGAATAACTCTTTGTGTAAACTATTGAATTTAGCACTGAAAGTGAAATTCAGATATGTGACAGTATGTGGCAAGCTGCTTTGTATGCTCACATGGGTCCGAAGGTATTTACGTTTTCGCGTTCTCCTTGGATTTCATTTTTATTAATGCAGCAGTGTACGCGCAGAACATTCGACTCCGTCATCTACTCCGTCGCTCATTTTCAATTTTACGCTTTCGCTTATTTCCTTTCAACACCCCTTTCCGGCATTTTTCGCTACTTCGATTGCAACACTCGCAGAGTCTTGCGCACAAAGGAGCGTAGTGTAAACGAATGCCACAACCCAACGAGCAATTATTCTTTCTGATACGATTTATAGCTTCGACAGTTTCTGGGTGCAATAATGTGACTAATTTAGGGTTTGGCTACTCTTTGCGCATTCAAAGAAGTGATTATAGATCAGAATTTTCCTGCAAGTTTTTCTGAGCTTATTTCAAATAATATGAATATTATGGAGATATTCCAACACTTACTTATTTTGAAAAGACCTGAACTTACTATATCTTAAAGCGCAGCACAATCTCAAGTTCTTTTGGGAATATTTCAGAATCAACCGAATGCAGAGAAATAAGTGTCTTATTCAAACGGATCTTTGGGATTCTTACTTCTACTACTTTTTCTTACTTCCATATCAAACTCCTTAGATCGCTGGCAAATTTTCTTCAGGGGATGGCTAAGTAACACCAGTTACAATAAGTTGAAACAACTTCTTTTGGAAGCGCGACACTAATAAGATTTGACACTTTTACAAATGGTCGAGCAGACAGCAAAATTAGTATCGTCAGTGTATTTTCAGAGTATAATATTAAATTGCTCGTGGGGTTGCCATAAATAGTAGAACATAAACAAAAATGTTTCACAGAATCAAATTAAAGTGCTAAAAGAAACTGAAAGTATCGAAAGGATATTCAATGATGTTTTTTTATTGTTATTGCTACAAAATGCTGTACTCGATGTACGAAATGAAGGAGAAAATAAAATGGAGTAGCTAACTTTCACTGCAATTTTCACTGTGTGTTGCAGCGAGGAAGCGCTCGCTGATCGAAAGAAAATATTTATGCAGTTGGCCAACGGTTGCAACACTCGCCTGCATGAATTATTAAACAGCAGCCAATTTAACTCAAAGTCGATTTTCAGGCTTCTTCTTTTGACCCAAATACCTAATATCGGACGCTGGCATTGCAATTATTTCTAGAAAGTTGGCAATATCGCGAACTGAAAAATGCATTGCGTATTTAATGCAAAGCTTGCCAGAGGAAAATATTTCCGGGCAATTTATGTTATTGAAATTTTCGCTAACGTTTTACAGCTGCATAATAATTCATACTCCTTGCGTCAGTTCTGCGCAGAAAGCAATGCTATATTAATTAAGACGGCAATGCCTAAAGGCAGATCGATATTGCGCCAGCTTGCTCAACATACGCAATGGAGTACACAATCGGTATACGCAAGCGACCTTGTGAAGGAAGAAAGAGAACATATGTATTTTATGGTATATAAATAGTTGGCGTAAATACTTTTGCTAAAAATTTGTGGGATCACGTGGCTGTTATTCGATGAAGTTCATTTATAGCAATACCTTCCTTGCATCTCCATTAGATAACATAAACTAGTAGGTAAACAGTATGTTTACTTACAAACAAATATTCTTAAGTTATTTTAAATCCAAATCAAAATGAAATATAACATTTTGATTTTTTAGTTTATAATGTTAGTAAAGCCTAATTTGATTAGATAGTACCAAAAAGAAGACTTTGATAAATATTTTCGTTTGAGAAGTTTAATATACATTTCTTGAACTTTTCTTCGAAATTATCAAACTTGGCGGGTATATTGAGTTTTATCATTTTATGTCAAGTGTGACATGAAGTATATGTTTTGGGGAGTAAATCCATGGATTGTACTTTGAAACTACTCAACATACTGTAACTCACAAGCTAATAGAGCAAAAAACGTTAGATTTAACTTAAAGAATGACGCATTGCTTGCGAATTTCTTGGTAAATTAGTCTATGGGTTAATATCCTTGCTTCTCCGATCGATTTGAACCAAATTTGATTCTTGTCATTCAGATCAGGTCCTTTTAACAAAATTTGAAAATAACTCCATCTACAATAACTTCCATCGAAATAAAACTTTTCAGAAGTAACCAAAGTGGAATATGAAAACTCTGATTTAAAATAGTTGAAATCAGTTTGGTTAAATGAGCTTCTGCGCCCCCCTCTATATTATAACATCACTACACCGCACACATACACACCACATCTTTACACCATCCATGTCATCCACACATCATACTCAACACATCTACATTCACCATATTCATCATCCACACCTCACACTCAACACACCTGCATCGTCTACACCACTCACGAGGACACCAGACACAATTAACAAAAGGGACTGACGGACGGCGCCGGTCTCTTTTGATTACGATCCGCGCGCGGATGTGTATCATCCTTTGCCAGCTCGTCGCTTGAACCTTTTCGGAATCTTCTCCTTCACTTTCGTCGCTAATTCAACGGGTGAGTTCGCGGGTTTGATACCCATTAGTATATGGTTTGTATCGTAAGTTTCTACAGTTCATAACTCCACTTCCTTTTACAAGAATCTTCAGCTCAATGACAGTTCGGTCACCGGCGGTTTTAGGTTCACTGCCACCCTAGGCCCAATAAGATACACCGTTCTTTTTGATGAACAAAACTGTATAAATTCTGATATACACCTGTTTTGTATTATTATAATAAACGGCCTAAAATAACATTAACATTTCTAGATGCTGTAATTTTCGCAGCAGTCTCTTAGTTTTAGATTTTGTATTTAGGTTTTTATCACGATTGTGAACAATAAATTCCAGTATATTAATTAGGGCCAGGCCAACGAGTTTGTGAAAGACTTAAGCTTCTGTGCTGCGCTGAGATCTATTTCCGATGTGTTAATATACATAATAAAATAATTCTAAAGTTGCTGCAAATTAAAACGAAAAGTCAACTGCTTCGGTTACTGATTCAGCTGTACAAGCTACTACTAATAAATTCAAAGAATAGGCAACATATGGAATAATCGCATTTTCAATATCATTAGCCTTATGGCAGTATTCGGTAAAAATTCAAGAAATTTTTAAGCAATTTCACCCTTATCACGTATACATGTCCATAATTACCGTCAGCTGTTCGACATGTAAAATATCAGTCGTAAAATTCACGCTTACGTCGAAATATTTAGCAGACTGCACTTCTATAGAAATACGTTGTAATACTATATTTTGAATTAATAATATAATTTTTTTATATATTGTTTTAGATAAGCACGGTTTGTTCTTTAAACATGTCTAATTCTTTTACCACTTCTTTGCAAATAAACATTCGAAGTAAATTCTTTTCGACTTAAATACATATTAATTTCATTTTTGGCCTTTTCTATTTTCCAAAAATAGGATTAAGACCAATAGGATTTATTTTGAATAAAAAATATTTTACGGAAAAAAAATCTTGAATACTTCAAATAAATACCACATGCTAATGGATATGTATTTCATCTTAGAAAGTAAAGTGAAAATAATATACTCTACTGAAACTATATTTCTAATACTTTGAGTATGTAAGAATAATTTCAAAAATAAAAAGTATTTTTTAAACAAGATTATTGATTCAAAAAATTATTTTCAACAACATTATTCGATAGTTCGATAGAATAGGTTAGAATTCAATGGACAAATTAATTTATGCGTAGATTCAATAAAATTTTAGTTAATTTCTTCGGCTCTCAAATTTTTCCACCTCATAAATCGTGATGCTCTGACCGGGCCTTATAATATGGATACATTTGGTTAGGGTTATAATAATAAATCAAAAATTAAAAACAAGAAAACAAATAAAAACGTAACACTTACATAGCATAATTTTTTCTGTATGAACATCTTTGCCGAGCGAAATGAAGCATTTGTGTAATGTTGCCTTGTAATGAGGCAACTAGCGACTAAATTTCGGAATTATTAAAAAACGAAGGAAACATGCAGCGTGAAAATGTTCAATTTTTTTTTTATTAAAAACATTTTTAAAACTTTAACAATGTTTGATATCACTGCAACTAGTTTCAAAAACTAACGAGCAGTTTGATTTGAATAACTTAAAAACAAATTACATAGAAACTAATAGTAATATTCATACATATAGTATTTGGTATATAATTATTTCCTTACATACATATAGTATAGTACATACATAAATGTAGTATATGGTATATAATTAATTCCTTTATATTTTAGCTTCCAACTAAGCTATGTGGTTTTTTTCGACATAATCGACTAGAGCGGCATTTGTCTAAAAGAAGATTTCTCGCCTCTTCGTTCACATGTGTATTAAGTCTTTTGTAGTGGGCATCTGCCTGACTCCTTATTTCTTCGGCGACTGTATTCATCCTTAGTTCTCGGTGAATATCAGCATTTCTGCAGTACCAGGGAGCATTTACAATGTCCCTTAGCACCTTGTTTTGAAAACGTTTTATAATATTAATACTGCCATCATTGGCACATCCCCACAGTTGCGCACCATTTGGCCATACTGGCTTGATTATTTGTTAATAAAAAAGTAATCTGTTGTATATGGACAGGTCTGACCTTCGCCCAATTAGCCATTTCATTTTCGACAATTTCAGATTTTATTCAATCCTTTTTATTTTAATATGCTCTTGCCAACGCAATCTAGCATCGAGCGTGATACCAAGATATTTGGCTGTCCTTGTGTATGGTATGCAGACATCTAGAATACTTATAGGTTGATAAGTGATTCTTTTGTTAGTAAAATTTACATGAACCGATTTGTCACAGTTTAGTTTTATTCTCCATTTTTTAGTCCAACTTACTACAGAGTTGATTGCATGTTGCAGGTTTAGCGCAGCTTTTTCTGCTGTTTTTTCGACGCTTTTATTGCGGTGTCATCAGCAAAGGCGGCAGTTCAAATAATTGATTTAATGCTTTAATGTCAAGAAAACCGCATTTCGAAACTGAAAGATCACATGGAACTCTATTTATATATGTTGACTTTATAAAAATAACATCAAAGTCTAATCCATTTAAAATCTACAACAACAGCAACTGAGATACATCTCCGATTGTTTTCTCTTACTATTAGTATAAATGAAAAACTTGAATATGGAAAACCAACGCAAAACATCGGAGTGCTGACTTATGGATATAGACTTTTCACAAGTAACGGAGTTTTCATACAAGAGCTTGGGCTTCATCGGTACGTTTTAATGGCAGCTAGTGGGGAAAAATTGTATTTGGTTGTCTTTTTCCTCATATGCCAATATATAGAAATTAACGTCTTGGCTTATAACGGGCGTTTTAAATTTGAATTATCTACATTTCGACATTGGAAACGTTAAATACCATTCGGAAAGTGACAGATATTCAGTAAAAAGTCTAAAATTTACGAAATGTGTCGCTATTCACTAGAAGAAAGCTGGGAAATATTGAAAAAAAAAAAAACCGAGGATGGTCAATTTTACCGAAAAATAATATTTTCGGACGAGGCTCGTTTCCACCTCGATGGTAACGTTAACAAGCAGAATTGTCGCATTTGGGGTACAGGACGGCGCTACGTGCCATACAGCAAACGCTACACTCCATCTTTTACGCCCTATCTTCGAAAATCGCATAATCAGCAAAAGAGGTGATGTGAATTGGCCTCAAAGAAGCTGCGATTTAACCCCGTTGGACTATTTTCTGTGGGGAGCTGTTAAAGATAAATGTTACGCCAACCATCCAGAAACAATTCAAGATCTAAAGTACGAGATTCAAGCTGTTGTGGCTTCCATAAGGTCTGAAACCATCGATATTGGGTGAATCAGATAAGCTACTGTAAACTCAGCCGTGGTAGTCATTTGTCCGAAATTTTTCTCCACAAATAAATTTCATAAAACAACCTTTTAAATAAATGTTAGACCTTTAAAAAATTCAAGCCGTTTTTTTTATTGACTTTTTAAATTTAAAATTTTATATGGCCCACCCTTTACTTGTATCACATATATTTTGTATAATATGCTTCGGCTTTGATATTTAAAATTAAGAATAAAACAAAATATTTGCTTACGCCTTCACTTACTTCTTACGTGTTTTTGTTTTATTTGTTATTTTAATTATTATCAAATATTTGCAGAATTTGTTTTGTTTTTTTTTTTTTTATTAACTAAATGTCTCTGGTATAAATACATATTTCCTTAAGTTTAGCATACATTTCTTGATAGCCCTCTCAGCTTGTCCTTTTAGTCGTGAAATTGTACTCCACGACTCTTGCGTTGCTGGTAATATTGATGTGTGTAAATATTATCGCTTAAACACTCAAAAACTCATAAATGTCCGTTTGTGGTGCAAACACGTTGCGGTCGTAAAGTGGAGCACTGTTGCACGCTGTGCCCGCCATAAGCAGCTTGTAAGCAATGCCGAAAGTGCAGGCTTCCATATGCAAACAGGCGCACGCACAGGGGCTGGCATTGACAGTTATGTAAGTCTATAGCGCATATAAACTCGCACATATACAAATCTTGCTTCTATGCAAATATATTTGACACACACACACATAAACATAGATAGCGGAGTCATAAATTCTTGCTTGCTTGCAACGCCTGCCATTTGTCTGCGCTTCCGCAACCGCCCACCTGAGGATCGCCTGTCAAGCGTGGTGTACTAATGCACTCCAACTTAATATCTGCCTGAATACGTGCACAAGTGCAACGCAAGTATTCCAGCAGCCAGCCGAGCTGCTCCGTTGGCCATAAAAAAGCAGGCAGCCATAGCTCGTAACAGCGTTTCAGTGCGGACATGCCGGTGAAAACGAACGACATTTCGCAAATGCCCCAGCCAGTAGCTGCCGCGAACAGATCGTAACCCGCTGCCGACAACCAAATGCTGCCGAACGAGCGAGCAAAATATGACAGGAATTTGCAGTAAGTCAAGTGCAAGTGTGGCACGTCGCTGACCGTAGCTACAGCGACGCATGTAGATTTACTCACGCAAATACTAAGCTACACACACACACATGTAAATATATGTATATGCTCAAAGCGCGTTGTTGTATGCGAATAGACAAAGCACAACAGTGCTGGCAACAATTCAAAGCGCGTAATTAGATTTTAGCCGCGTTGCGGTCGGATTGCCAAATGTTGTTGCGGCAACAAAAACAACAGCAACACGAATTCAAGCTACAGCAATGGGTAGCACGTAGGCAGCAATTTTGCTTTGTAGGCAGGCAGGCAGGCAAACTGGCAGCAATAGTTAGAAGTCAGCAACATCTGGCTGCTGCAGACTTGGCTGTTTGGCAGTCGGAAGTCAAAAGGTGAAAAGCGCATAGTGGCAACAGCAGGTTAACCGCAAACGCGCATGGAAAATCTGGCTAACGCTTACACACACAGTAATGCTCAGCAGTACAGTGTTGAGGCTAAAATAGCACTTACACATGCCGGCACAGCGGTAATTCAATTCAATTAAACAACTCAAACTTAATGCGATTTATAAGCGCCACTTGACGGCATTGCTGCTGCCGCCATCAACATTTAAATTTAAACAAATGAGCATGCAGTGCGCCACTACAACAGCAGCTGCGCCACGTTGGCTTACAACAGCCACACAACAGAGGTAACAGCACATAGTTGCACGAACACAAAAAATACATAAGCACAAGCACACTTAGCTCGTACGTGCGTTGTGGAAGAGTCAGCTATGCGCAAGAAGCACGCCACTTAATTGCAACAAATATGAGACAGACATTTAGTTTCAACTACAGTAAGTAAGCAACGCTAAAAATTAGACGGAACCGGATATTAAATACTCCTGCAAATTATTATATTGCCAGTTTTATAGTATGTTTCAAACACTTTAAGAAACAAGAAAAAATTTCAGAAAAAATCCCAACAACAACTTGATCTTGTTCGCTCAATTTGTATGACATTTATTCCGGCATAGTAGCCCATTCTGAGAAAATAATATTTGCCAAATTTCGTCAATACATCCCGTCAAATAAAGATGTTTTCCATACAAGACTTGAGTTTGATCGGTCAGTCTGTATGGCAGCTATATTCTATAGCGGTCTGATCTAATCAATATATTTAGAGATTTTACTGTGGCTTTAGTACAATATTCCATGCCAAAGACGATCTTGTCAAATAAAGCAGTTTTTCACCTGATTTTTGTCGTTCAGTATATTGTACGGCAATTTTTCAGCGGTATCGATGAATAAGTATCTTCCAAAAGAAGACAAATCTTCACATTGATATCTCAAAAACCGAGACACGAACTGTCTCGTGATCCCGTTCACGTATATATGGTAGTCGAAAAAGACTTTTCGTATCTCTAATGAAACTTCAACCTATTTTATTTATATTTATAATAATAAATAAATAAGCAAATATGTTCCATTTTCATCGACGTCTTTTTTCCATTTTTCCGCTAGAGACATTATTCCATCAATGTAAATCGAAATTTCGAAATTTTCAGAACGAAAGCGGGCGAACAATTGATGTGCTACACGAACTGATACAGCATCGTCTCCGTAAACTTCACAAATTTCAAAACACAGAGAATTTCTTTATTATTTCCACTCATTTTTGAACAACAGTAAATTTTCCCCTCATTTAATTTTCTTGGTTAAATGAAGCTTAAAATCTCACCTTTCCAACACTATATGGTATGACACAATGTAATTGGTAGCAGTGGAGATATACGACTGCAAAGACATTCATTGACAAAATGCGAAAAGACTTTTTCGACTACCCGATATATACATATTTTATACGGTCTCCGTTGTTTTCACTGGTATAAAAAAATTGCCATTAAGAAAAATATTATGTTTTTAGACGAAACTCAGACCGACCGTGACTACTTTGGATTCGAAATATAGCTTATGGCTCTAAGAGCTTCATAAGTATGCAATTTCTTATCTCTGTTGTTATAAGAGAAATTTTTTTTAAGTTCTGAACGTGAGATAAAAATCACCATTTGATTCCCTTGACTTTTGACATCAATTTACATGATGGGGTATTATTTAAACTTAACTAGATGTTTATTATAGTTTTTTCCCAATATAAAACAAATTATTCCTTTGGCAAAACTTCATAAGTTCGCATATTGACCGATATATATGCCAAAAACTATGAAAAAGATCTAGATAGTCACAATATGTGAGTTTCAGCTTATATTTCGCTAAATGTAAAATTCTTATTATATTTGATTAAATTATGTCGTATGCAGATACGGCATATAGTCAGCCGAAAGTATAGAAACAGTTTAGCATATCATTAATTTCTTTATGGAAGTTGTCACAGTTCGCCGACACATAGTCGACAAGGTTTTATTTACTTTTTTATTATTGCATAAGGTTTCTGTAGTAATTATAAACCTGGTGGGACTTAAACAGATCTTCTATATAACATATGCACGATTGTGGCTAACTTTTCTCCATTTCCAAATTACCTCTGAGCGGCATTCACTTGGGAAACAGTCTTAGACCAGGTATCCTCTGGGCAGCCAAAAGACATCCATTGAAAGCGAGCTAAATTGAGAAGGCGGAAGATCCCTCCTCAGGGGTTTGCGCTGGGTTTGGGCCACGATCCCCACCCGCAAATGAAAGCCATCCCCAACGAAAGGAAAAAAACAGCCTCGCTGTTGTAAACTCTGCTATAACCCCGGAAGAAGAAGCATAGTGTATATGTTTTGTGCTAAAGTTGTTCTAAATTTGTTAAGTAATCTATCAAATATGTTATTTATCCGAAAGGTGAACAATATTTTTAAATTTATTCACCTTCAGGATTTCCACCATTCTTAGTTAGTTCTTGTTGTTATTCACTACATTTTTTAGATATCACCTGAAGAGTGATTTTTAATACTTAATATGTACATAAGGGCGATCGTCGCTAGGTTTCTCCAATGAACTACTTATGTCTATAGAGCTCTGTCGAAATAGCTCAGATGGTATACGAGATGTGAACGACTTCAAATTTATAAGAGATTGAGGACATGCCTCCTATTAAAAGATTGAAACCATTCACGTTCTCGTCACCCAAAACACGTTTGGTAAATGAGATTTTTATAGCTTAATTCTTTATTGGCATATTGAAAGAATGAGTTAATGCCATATTATATCTATCTCTGCTATTTTGAGATATTATAAGTATTCCAAAAGCCGGTATACATACATATGTCTGTACATAGTTTTCAGTCGATCGAAGAGATAAAATAAAATTCGCTGAAGGCTACCCCAAAAGTGCTTATGAAAATCGTTTCGAGGACTGGAAAAGTAGCAAGATGTATTACATCTGTTTTGGATTCCTTTAAAGGCGACCAAATAAATATTGATGAAATAATGAGATAATTTGCGTTTTATATAACATTTTCGGGTACTTGTTTGTCACAATGAATATATGTATGTGTATGTGTACATATTGTTATACCCCGTAACCAAAAGTCCCAGCGGCTGGTACCACAATATCACCGACTTTTCTTGCTCAAGCGTTTCCCAGCATGCACTCATTCACAAGTCGTTATTATACATAAATAAAATGAGCTAACGATCATAAGTAACCAGTGGCAGGTTTTTCGCGCCTTTCACAGCAGGGAAATCAGCATTGAAAGTTGTACGCTATGGTGAAAAGCTGCCATGAGAAGTTTTTGCACCGCACTGTGGTTGGAAAGAAGTATAGTTTTGAAAGAAATTCCTGTCATTGAAACATGCGGTAAGTTGCTTCAGTTTTATCACTTTTGATGATTTATTTACTTCAAAGCATTATCTTAGGTATTTTGGTTGATGTCAGTGCAAACTTTTCACACAACATTTTCGCCTAAGAGTTTTAAACGTGAAAAAGAAGGTTAGTATCATAATTCCCTCATCTTACTGTACGCATTAAAAAGTATTCTCGTTACTTATGTGCCATTAATAGCTTAATGTACAAAATGTATTATTATAACTGGACAGCCGTTATAATGTTCGATTCGGTGCACTCTAACGCTTGTCCAACCATAGCCAGCAACTTATTTGGCCAGCAGAATATTGAGTTCCAGACTTTATTATTTTAAATATTTTTTTATGAATTTCACAATAATTTGAACACTGTGCTGTACTGGTGCCAAGTGCCACACTAAACTTTACTTTTGCGAATTATAAAATTTTTTGAAGGAAACTTTAGGCAAATATCATCTACTCATATGTGTATATGAGCGCAGCGCATGGCACGCGTTATGAGGGGGCCTGCGCATTTGGGACGATGCGGCGAACACAAGCGCGTAATTAATGAAATATTTTCGACTTAAAACTTCTGATTGTCATTTGGAAGTTTTCGAAATTGTCGGCATATTATCGCAAGGGAGTTGAGGTGCGGAAAACGAACCAACTTAAAACAGAGGAAATGTATGCGTCTATACATGAGGGTACACCTAAGTGAACGTGTGTATAAGAACTAAGTATGAAACTGTGTTTGCAATAACGGCAAGTCATTTTATAACGGTACACATTAAATGACATACAAAGCGATGCAGCAATTTATAGTAATACCCGTTACTTGTGCATGAAGCAGCGTAAAGGCCATGAGCCAACATACAGCACGCGAGCACATTGCGTGGAGAACCTGGTGCGGTAAGTGTGTGCGAGCGGATTGTCAACAGAACGTGAAGAAATAATTAAAAACATGTTGATAGTTGGCAAAACTTCGCGCAACACAAACACATCATCGACACACGCAAAATTTTATGAAAATCCAAGCGAACTCACCTTGCATAACCTTATGTCTGCTGCTTGGATACAAGTGCCCTTAAAAGGCATACGTGACTAATTTGCAAACAATTGAGCGCCCACCTCACCCACACACATGTAGATAACTGCCAATAATTGTCAAAGCATAAATAATAATTTGCTTGCCGAGCAGAAATTAAACGAAATTGTTTTGCAACTTCGCCTTCGACATTAAATTAAGTGGAGCGCACAGCATGGCCACCAACGCAAAGAACATAAAAATTCTTTAAAATGTCTGAAATTGCCGCCGGCATTGGGTCACAACGACACACACACACCCAAAACACACTGGCTTTTATGAGTTTGGCGCAGACAAAGAGGCAGACAGCAGGCGCAAGGCTCGCAATGAATGTGCACGAAGAACACATTCCACATTAATTTCTCGAAAATATATGGCTATCCAATTTCAATCTCTTATAAACCAGTACGCACAGAAATTGACAAGCTACGCAGCAGTAAGCTCACGCATGTTATTAGAAATACGTCGAGGACAATGCGAAAGGACAGCGGGCTTGTGTAGCCGCTCGCTAGCTAGATTTAAGACATTCGATTATCACTGAGCCGGTTTTAGCTGCGCTGACTGACGGGTTATTTGCAAAAGCAGTGTGTATGCCGGGCCGTAGGGCGGCCGCAATAAAAACAGCAGACAAATCGCCGCAGGATAATTCGTTGCTGAAAACGAAACGAAATGAAATCAAACGAAATAAATGAAAAACATGCCAAGGCCACAACGCAACGCCGAGTAATAAATCTAAAGCTACAATAAGTGAAATGGAAACGAAGATATAGGAGGCGAGAGTGCGGGAAAAATCAGAGCAGATACCAACTGACAATGATGGTGGGGCGACGGCGTGTGGCGGCCGTAGGCATAGAACGCATGGAAATTTAAGCACGATAAATATTATTTTCTTCATCGAATGAAATTCGAAATTGCAAACCAAGCCAAATAAACAAATACCATGCTAGCCTTAGCATGAATATACTGTGTGTACTAAAACGCACGTTAAAGAGGTAATTGATGGTGTTCAAGAAACAGGTTTTAAGGTGGAAGTATAACGGAAAGTTTTCGATTAATATTTTTTGAAATATGCAAGCAGTTTTTTATACAGCTTAATTATTAATTAGTTTAAGTATTTAATTTTTGGTGACATAGCATGTATTTCTTAATAATGTAGTGAAGATCCATATGCTGTTAAATATAGGACCGACTAAGAACAGATTTTAGTTTCTTATACAATTTGTATAAGCAATAGGCATATATTTATTCGATTATTGAGATATACCAATTTTCAGATTTAGATCGTCTTTAAACTACAAGTTCTATAAATATACATGTTCAATTTCTGTCCTCAGGAAGCAAATTAAGTCGTGCTCTCTTTCTAAACCCACTTTTTACAAAACTGCTTTAAGTCTACTGTTTTTCTTCTTATTTCGGGGTTTGTATTCTAATGCAAAATGTGATTAGTCACTACAAGGCAGTTATAATTAATTTACTGTAGTTACGGATGGCAATCACTGCCTTCGTAAAGGTTCAGAGCAAACATTACGGGGTTACATGGGTTTACTGGTTTCCAAAAATCGATTTTTTTTATTCTTTTATTAAATTATGCAACACCTCTAGAATATTGTTCTAAATTTTCAAGTTAATCCGAGTAATAGTTTCGTAGATATAGTCTTGAGAACTTGTGCGCTCGAGGCTAGCTAGGCTAATTGCGCCGCCCTAAACGCGTTTTTCTCGTAACTGTGTTACTATAGTCGCTTGGCAACATTTCTCAAGAACATTTCTTTTTCGAGAGGTCACCGGAAATGGCGTCGCAATGGCCGATTTAACTTTTTTTTTCAAGAATTTCAGAATTTCTTTGTTAATAGTGTGTGTTTGTAACAATAAAAAATTCTTATAAAATATTTTTTTATGTGAGAAAAACATTGTTGAATTATTTTACTCGAGCCAACGCATATAACTCCTTAATGAAAATGACTTGTGTTAAGAACAACATAATAAGCATTTATAGGGATGACTAGAAAATTGAAGGCTAAGTTGGTGGGAATATACTGTCTATACCTAGGCATACTTAAGAATGAGTACTTCTCATAAACTTCGTAATAGCACTCCAACTGATATCACTAAAAATCATAACTGACTAACCTAGCCCAACCTATGATAAATAAAATACCAATGCTCCTTGCACTCACGTAAAAGTAAGGTTAGTAACCACAATTCTTATAGGGAATGTTCATGTGAGATATGCAAAACGTTCAGCGAAAGCCGTGAAGTCATCGAAAGCTTGACTTATGCAAGTTGCTCAGCCACCTCTTTTAGTGACGACAACAACGAAAAAGTTAAATAAATGGAGCTTAACGTGTTGGCGTCAGATATACAGCAGAGGGTTTCTAAAATCTCTTAAGAATGAACTCTTTATTATAGCTAATGTTTCAGCAAAGCAGCATGTCAATGCTAAACTTGTACCAGAAGGTCTGAATGCGCCGACACATTCTAGCGCTATTATGATTAACTTGTTAGCCAAATACTATACAAGAGTAATTTCATTTTATTCGCTAGATTTGGCGCCATGTGAATTTTTTCTGTTATTAAAAGTAAAAAGTCTGCGTTGAGGAACACACTAGAAGTCCATTCACTGTACTCCATTGAATATCTACGTAACTGCTCTGTAATTATTATTCCGTGTAGCCTTTGTGATGATTACAACCGATACTACTTTGCTTAACATTTACTACTGTGATCAATTTGAAAGGTTGAATTTCAAGTAAGTTGGTTGTACTGTTAGTGAGATCTATGCTAAATTTCACGTCAAAATATTCATTTGTATTTGAGAAACGCGTCGTTTTGTGAGGCTGAATTTTTTGAACAAGGAAGTGCGATAATGCACCATGTCATACTGCGTTGGTAATTCGTGATCAATTTGCAACATTTTCAACTAATATCGTGCCACAGCTACGGTATTCGCCTGATTTACATTCGTGTAACTTCTGGCTATTCAGCAAATTCACATGACCACTCCGAGGACACCGTTTTGACTCAATTGAGGATATAAAAGCTGAATCGAAAATGGCTCTGATGGCCATCACGAGGGAGGATCTTTACAAATGCTATGATGACTGAAATAAGTGCATTGCAGCGGAAGGGATTACTTTGAAAGAAATGAAATAGACAAAATTCGCGAATTATAAATTAGAAATTCACTTTTCAATTTAATCACAGTATATATAAATATACATATTTGGATACTTTCGCTTCTCCCAATTTTTAGCTGCAACGCAAAGAAAAAAAACATGGTTTAATCATTTTAATTTGAAATTTGGTGAAGCCTAATTCTCTTGGTATTTTACG
This sequence comes from Bactrocera zonata, assembly GCA_037783105.1. Lineage (NCBI taxonomy): Eukaryota > Metazoa > Arthropoda > Insecta > Diptera > Tephritidae > Bactrocera > Bactrocera zonata. The sequence goes on from JBAWJQ010006316.1 coordinate 214,237, forward strand.
AAATGGTCCCTAGTAGTGCTGCCGTGGATCATTCATGTCTTTAAAACGGTTCATTGATGTACGACCATTCTTCTTTTTATAAATAAAAATATATGTATATATATAAAATTACATATGTAAAATTAAAACATGAGGTGAAAGTATCCAAATCTCTATTTCTATCATTTAGAAATAGGTCAATCATACGTTATGTACATATTTCATTCTTAAAATGGCAATTTCTTCTAGTCGTGCATATATGCATGTCTTTTTACTGTATTGCACTTAAATATGCAAATTTAAGATTGGGTGAAAATATTTTAAAATATTGTTGTATTTTTGAAATTACATATTTCACATTTTCTTAAATTTACATTTTATGCATACTTAATTGAACTCTAATAAATTTGACTTGTTGTGAAGAATTTTTATATAAAATAGCAAAATATTGCAAATTAATAATTGAAGCTATCCAGAATGGAATGAAAATACATTTCAACAACAAATGTTCCAATGAAATGGAAAATAAGTCTTCAGTTCATTTCCAGTTGAGCAATAGCGATTTGACTATTTACACTAGTGGAGAACAACTTCTTCCTTATTGGCGTATACACCGCTTACGTGGTTATAGCCTGGAAGTCGGACAGTAATTATAATTTTGAGCTTTGCGTCTAGGAAAAATACCAGCTGTGTATAATTTATAGAATGATCTCGAAGAAAAATTAAGTATCAATGAATACTAAGCTTCTATATATTGAATTACAGTACGGCAATATAGAGTTGTAATGAAATATTTTTCTGAGTATTAAATTACAACACAGATTTCATATAAAAATCAACATATATTTATATTCTTTAACAACATTTTAAAAATTTCCAATATTTTATTTAGTTATTCATAAAATATGGTATCCATTTACTAATAAAATTTAATTGTCTTAAAATTATTTTTGGCAGTACGCATACAGTACGCTCTCGCTAATAGCAATAAACGTGTAAAAAACTAACCGGAACTAGAATCAAAAGGAAATAGAAAGTGTGCTGAACATTTTCATTGAAAGTGGTGGCTGGGTAAATGTATAACTCGATATTCTTGTGAATAGCAAGTAATGAAAACAGCTTCGTATAAGTGGTTCCAGAGATAACGATATAAGAGCAACCAATTTCCACCAAAAAAGTCAAAAAATATCTAATATTTATAGTATGTAAGAAACTTGTGCATCAGAAAATTAAAGGCAGTTCGGGAGTTGTTAGTGCCTATAAAAGATCGTGTTAAATAAAAAAATAACATACTAACACTTAAAATATAATATGATTGATAATACCAAACTAGACGAACCATTTTTAACTTAGTTCAAAAAAATAGTTCTGTCGTTAAATGGTATTCCGGGAGATTATATGTGCTCAGAGCGGGATATCAGTAACTAAGAATTCGACAATATGGTATAGAAAGAGAAAAGGAGAGCATTGAGGCAAATTCCCAAGGTCAAAAGTATAAATATGAATTTGTCATCAAAGATCAGTCGGCCGCATTCTAAAACATATCAACAAAGAAATATATAAATTTTGATTTTTTTTTTCAAAATGAACTAAAACTTTTATTTTATCTAACTCTAGCATATTATTTCACATTAAAAACTCGAGTCTTCAGAAATTTTCTGTAACATTTCATTTCATCCTGAAATTTTTTTGATTCGTTTAGTTTCATATGCAAGTTACTTTTATCGAGAGTGCACTTTACATTTATAAAAAATATTGTCAATTCAATTTCAGATTAGCTGCATGCCACTCATATAACACCAATGTAAAAAAATTGATTGACAAAATCTGCAGTTATTTATATTTTTGCGATTACTGTCAGCTTTGTAACTGAATCAGATTGAATTTGCAATGTAAAGCCATAATTTTGGAAAATTTTTTCGTACATGCTAGTTTAATATACATAGGTTCGCAGTTCAATTACCCAATAAAAATTTCATTAAAATATTTTTTTTTTTAAATATTTAATTGACCTTTTTAGGCGATTCATGCATTATATAAAAGTAGGTGGCAGAGTGGCAGAGCATAGGTATGAATACATATGTACTTACACGTTACTCATACGCCATGTGGCACTATATTGAATTTATTAAAATTACAAATTCAGTGTTTAATTGGGACGCATTTTGTCAAAAAAAATTTAAGTGTTTTCAATGAACGAATTGATCACTATTACATAGAACTTATGAATTTTATATGCTTCTCTACGGTTAACATTAACAAAAGTTAGAGAATTGTTATTTCAACTAAGAGTGGAATACTTTGTATGTATGGCTTTATAGATAATAGAAAATACGTATATATATTGAACAAGTAAGGTTGGATTAAATAATCTTTAAATCAAAGCTAGGAAAATAACTTAAGAAGTAACACGTCAAGTGGAAAAATTCATGTCAAATTCAAACTATCGTAACGAAATTTATCATTTATGTGTGTGTCGTGGGCGATAATAACTGTGTTATTACCGCAGCAGACCGGAGTTGTATACTCATTAAAGCTTCTAAACTTCTTCTCAACTATTTCGCAACAAATTAAAAAAAAAAACTGCCGTTTAGTCGAAAAAAAAATCAAATACTCGAACGGTGATTGTCAAAGTTTATTATTTAACTGGGTAGAGAGTAAGGAAAAGTTCTCCACTGAACAAGTTGCGGAACGAAATTCGACTAAATTTTGGCCGAACGCGCAAGTCTGGGTCTAATCAGTAATATTATGTAATATTTTTTGATGAAAAGAAATAAAGTTAGAGAATAAAAAAATAAATAAATAAAAATTAAAATGTAATCAACTTTTATATTTGTATTTTTCACATAGATTTTAAGGTTGTATTAAAAATGTTTTAATACAGCTGTTGCAACTAGATCATTTTACATATTCCCACCAAATTTGCGATATAATTTTTTTATGGGACAGGTAACTTTGAGGTAAACCGTTAATTAATTTTTTTATCCTAAAAAGTTCAACCACTCTACTTCTCCTCCTCTTCCTGATGCCAGAACGCACATCAATTATTTTTAAAATGAAATAAAAATCGATCCATGAATGTTAAATTCTAATAAAAGTGCGATAATAACATAATTACATAACTAATTACTAATTTACATACGAGATGACAAAGAAATTTGGAATAAGAATATGACACTGCCCACATTTTGGTGAAAATCCATAAGTCAAGACGTACTTGCCGATATCAACCAAATTTAGCACATAATACATTGATATTTCTATGTTTCAGTGCGAAAAGGAGCGAAATCGGACTACAGCTGCACCTACTTCCATTAAACACAATTATGAACTCCATTTGATTCTTTTACTTTCCAGTATGGAGATCAATCACAAATGAATGTATAAGCATAGAGATGAGACTTTGCTCTAAATACCGCTTAAAGTATACACTTTTTATGACCATACTAAAACTATTCAAGCTCCCAGATATCTGATATGAATCAAAGTTCCAATCGCGATATTTTTTCGAAAATTTGTCAATTTGGATAGATATACTTTTAGTATAAAAATAGGAGAGAAGTTATTTCCAATATTAGTACGCCTGTCTGTAAAAAATTGGTTGAATCGGATTAACACTTTCTTCAGTCCCATAAATGGTACATAATACAATGATTTTCAAATTCCAGTTGACTTAATACCGCAAATATTGGCGAAAATCAGCAAGAAAACTTGCCGTAGACCTCATGTAACTTTCAAAACTTTGCACTTAAAGATACTTCTCTGGTTTTGATCCTAGAAAGTTGCAGGAGCATAAAATGGTCGGTTACTCCTAAAATTAGTGCTTCCTTACTTGTTTCCTTTTTTATGTTTTATTCTTCGTTTATAAAGAGTTTCAAGCAACTATGATTTTTTCACTTTTTACTATATTCAAAGGCTTTTGCACTGGTCAATCTGTTGTAAAGTGAACTTATTTATCCTTTCTTGTACCTGTAGTACCTTACACAAATCGTGTATTGTACAATGAAAACATTCAATTAAATTTTAGTTTTAATTTAAAATTGAATTAATGAACAACAGACAACAGATTTTCAAAAAAGAAGAGTGGCATTCACTCCCACAACTATTTATTTTATTCAGCAATTCGTGGAAAGTATTTGTAAAGAAGAATTTACAAGCAAAGATAATATTATATTTCTAGCGAAAACATGCTTCTACCTAAATAGTCTTAAATGTTGTCTTCTTTAAGTAAATATTTTCTAAAGCAATAGAAAAGAAGCGACTAGGCGGCCTTTCCTTGTTACTAAAAGCCTTTGACTTTATCAGCGCCAAAATCCTTTATTGATTCCAAATGGAATTTAATACAATCAAATATTAATGACATTTATTAGACATGAAAGGCCATTCGCTGCCAGCGGCGCTTTTCCACCTCTGACATTCATTAGATAAACGAATTTATTAATGTGCAAACAAAACAAGCAGCTGCAGTTTCTCTTCCCTGACTTCCCAGCCATATTCGCTGCTTTTATATCGTATACATATATATTCTCTGATGTGTGAAATATAGGCACAAGACAAACATACGATATTAGAAGCACCGTAATTAGCCGCACACTTGCTGCTGGCCGTCAGAGGGCGAAGAGGATGCTAGTAAGACACTGTCTAATTTTATATTTTTGCGCAAATATTTGCCAAACAGAAACACATAAAACACATATACACATATAGAAACGTTTGCAGGTAATCTATTATGCATTCATGTGTGTGTGTGAGCAAATGAACTGGTACAAGCGGCATGCATGCTTTTGGCTAAAGGAATAAAATCAGCAACAATACACACTTTTAATTAACACAAAAACCTCATCACACTCAACATGCGCACTCATTTGCAACACTAGCAGCAAATTCCCCAACACAAGCGCACACACTCACACAACACTGTGCACACAAATTAGATACAGAGAAATGAGTGTGTATGTGTGCGTGTGTGGTCACACACAGGATGCTTCTTTATCCTTTTCACAGTTCTCTATTTCATGCCATCCCAACTTACACTCGAGCGGTTTGGCTGTTCCACATTGAGTGTGCAGATAAGACCGCCACTGGGTTGGCATGTAAATAGCCAACTGGTGAAAAACACGCTGCGTTCATGCGCTCGCTCATACTCGTACCTCCACCTCCATTCATTACATTATGCTGCTAATGTATGGAGATTTTCATACATTTTCTTCACTTTTGTGTTATTAAACAAATTTTGTGTTTTGTTTTAGTTTTGTTTTGTTTTGTTTGTTTGCTCATTCCTCTCACTGTTTTGAATATTTTGTTTTGCTTTTGTTGTTTGTGTTGTCAATGTGTTGATTTTTACTGGGGCTTTAAGCTTTAATCGAGTGATGCTGGCGCCGGCTGCCATAGGCTTTAGGTGAAAGTTTATTTCTTGTTGTTTTTATACATACGCAAAATACTATTTAGGATATAATTGCTTTGTAACCTAAGGGTTGTTTCTAACAGCAAACGTCAAACGTTTAACGGATAGAAATAGATTTACTATATGTACTATATGCGTACGTATGTAAATACTCAGGTTGAAGAATTAATTGTCGGGCATCTGTCTGTCAGCCTACCAGAATCTCAAACACCAAACAATCGGCAGATTTTAAATATGGCTAAAGTTGTAAAGTTGCCTTCAGAACGATGTCATTTAAAAGCAAAAAGTGTCTAGGAAATCTCAATTAATTTAATGGGTTATATTGGTTTTACGGTTTCAAAAAATCGATTATTTTCATTTTCTTCTTATTTTTATACTACACCTTCAGAATATTTTCCTAAATTTTCAAGTTGAACCGAGTAATAGTTTCAGATACAGCGCTCGAGGCTGGTTAGGCTAAGTGCGCCATCTTTAATCGCGTTTTTGAAGTCGGTTGGCAAGATTTCTCGAGAACTACTCAACCTCTTCATGAAATTTTATACAGGTTTTTAAGATGCAATTCGTAAAGACTTTCATGAAGGATTTTTTCTTCGATTACAACCTTCGTTCTAGTTCTAAGTTAAGGCTTTAACTAAAACACATACTTTTTCAATTTGGATGATTTATAGTATTATCCTGCCAACGTGAGCGCATCTTTTTTTTCCGAGAGGTCACCGGAAAGGCGTCGCAATGGTCAAGTTTAAATATTCTTTTCGAAAAATGTCAGAATTTCAGAAAATTTTAATAAAACATTTAATTTTTTATATGAAAAAAAAAATTGAAAAAATTAATTATTAAATTAAAAATTAATTTTTTATATGAAAACAAAATTGAAAAAGTGCCTTTTTTTACCGAAGAATCCCCATTAACCCATTATTCTCAAAAATAATGAGTCTGTTGGATGAAACTTGGTTATCATCATCACCTAATCCTCTATCATAAAATCGAATGAAATCGAGTATTAACCACGTTCACTCCATTGCTATAACGATTGTGTTCGAAAGGTTTTAAAGAGCGACAGCAATATTTCAATTCAATCAGTTCAAAACCAGATAAATGGCGCAATATAGCCAAATTTTAGGTAAACTTGCTTATCAAATAAGAACATTTACCATTTTCAACAATTTGTTTCGAATGCGATCTAACTCGAGTTTCTGGTTCACTTGATATCACACATATTGGTTATGAGGCAGATAACATAATAAAATTGTATGACCCAGCAAATTGAGTGATGTCGGTCCTTATATTCTCCAATGACAAATTAACTATCTTCTATAAATCTGATTTTAATCCAGGAAATTCATACGAGACACATTCTGTTTGGAAAATTTTACTCGAACTATTTCACACATATTTTTTTATATCCAGCTGTGGCCGCACTTAGCCGCGCCCTACTTCTTGATTATGTTTTTGTTTGAATTGAACTTGCTTTTTTCGTATTAAACTTACTTCGAACTTTGGTGCTCTTGACTTCCGACTCTTAGGAAATCAACGCCCACACACATGTGGGAGGCTAAAAGCAGTGTGATTGACATTGTTGTGTTGGTTCAGGGTTACGCAATGTATGCCCGACACAATTTGTATACCTAACCGCAATTGATTATATTTTGGAGTGGCCTTAATGTACTTAAATGGCTGGAAAATATTGTAGTTCAGCCTAGTTGCTGTAGTGACAGACGAATTTGAACAAATGTTGCGAGTTGACAATCTTTGTTGGGATGCAAATCCGTATCCGTTCCGGTTAAGTATACCTGATTGTTGTGGAAACGGTTTTCCATTTTTGTTTTATGGAAAAAAACTAAAGGTCTTTGAGACCGATTTTATAATTATTCATTATTAGAAACGTCTATATAAAAAATAGCGGTAATATTTGTCAGTCAAACAACCACTTGAAGTAGTGTCACACATAATTTATATTTTTGCTCTGAAAAGGGTTTACGAAAGTTGCCACGACATTTGTAACTCCCAAAAGGAAAACCGGAGCCATATTAAGTAAAAATATTCGCAATTGGTCAGCATGACGAGCTGAGTCTCTGTAGCCATGTCAGTCTCTCTGTCCGTCGTTATATGTCGTATTTACGTTCTTTTTATACTATCAACTGCTCATTTGTCGGATCCGCCGATATCGGAAAACTATAGCATAATGCTGCCATATAAACTTACCGATCCAACTCAAAGCCTTGTATGAAACACCACTTTATTTGATAAGATAAATTCACGAAACTAATCTTCGAACGTATGGTTCACAGCGAACAACTATAGCATAGTTTTCGTAGCATAAAAGAGTACAAATTAGCCAAAACCGAAGGTTTGGTGAAACTTATGTTTAGAGTATTTCGAATGGGGACATGTGAGAAAGTGTTTTGATTTGACTTTATAATACCTCTCATCATATTCCTCTATCAAGGATTTAAGTAGATAAGGCATAATAAGTATAAACATTTTCTTTAGGCACCTGTACGCAGAGGCAAAGCGGAAAATATGCCGGCAGTTGACTAAGCTCAGTTGTGGTAGCTATCATTTAAAGAAGTGATCACGCATAAAAGGAAGAAATGGCGGAGAGAGACAGTACATCGGTGGTAGCGATGCACCAGTCTAAATTAGATAAATAAAAAGGTTTGCACCGCGACCTAAGTTCAATTCTCCTTAGTCACAACGATTCACTTAGTCATATTGCTATTGAGGCGATGTGATCCTTATTTCGAAACAAGGATGTAAAGGCCTTTATCCTGCGCCTACAGTCTGCTGTGCAGAGCAGTAAGCTTCTTGAGCTTAGAAAGGCCACTGTAGAAGGCAACAAATAGCATGAGTTTGTCACTTGGCAGGTTGATTACATATTTAGATCGTTAGCAACTTGGCTTGGCGCATGCCATGGAAGTGGTGCCAATAACCTTCCCTACTCACTCCTTCATCCTTGTGAAGCAGCTTCTTTATGATATGGGGACCAATCGGAATGAACGGTTCGGGTCCTACCATCTTGGCCGAAGCTGCGAAGCGTGCGAGCTTATCAACAAGTTCATTCCCGGATACACTTTTGCGACCGGGAGTTCTATACACTCCTGCTCCAATACGCCAATTCGATCTCGTATGTAAAGGGCGCTTTCATTGCCGCTTGACTATCGCTAAGTTTAAAAATAGATTCATTGCGATGGCTGCATTGGCGGTTTATATCTATGCTACGATTTATACCAAAGACCTCTGCTTCGAATATGCTCGAAAAACTACCTAAAGGTATGGAGAGTTTGGCGTGTCCTACGCCAATATTCTTCGACGTTTTCGAGTCGTCGGTGTACCATTTGATTGTACTATCCTTAAGCAGTACCTCGAGAACGGAATAGTTCCTTTCAGCCTTTCAGCTTTCTGCTGAGGGTCACCTTGAACTTCTGAAGTTGTAAGAGTCTAAACTAAGCTGAAGTTAGTAGCTGGCAGAAAACAACATGAAAAAATCTTTCTTAGCAATAAAGCCCTGTAGGCTTGAAAACGTTTGTACAATATGATAAAGGAGTCAAAATAATACTTGCTTCTTAATTGTGTAATACTTTGGGACATAACTCTCTCTCACCGGAAGCCAATGGATAGGGTTCAGAGGCTCGCTGCGCTGTGCATTACGGGAGTTTCAAGAACAACTCCAACGGCGGCTCTTGAAGTGGTTCTAACCTACCACATATAGACCTCTTTGTTGAACAAGAAAGAAGGCTCAAATTAAATATAGGAAAAGATGGCTTGCGATGGATTTGGTGTGGGAATATACTGTTCAGAGTTAGGTATAAGTCTTTGGTATTACGAAAGCCACGGAGCTGGCTTCTAATGCACCTGCAGGCAATTCCAAATAATATCTACGTAGACATCGAAGCAGTAAACGAGGCAGTAACCTCGTAACTCATACCAACCATAAGTACCTTGGGGCGTAGGACAGCAGTAGAAAATTTTGCTAGAAGTAAGCAACAAAGGCATCGAGGGCAATGATATGGTGGACGAGGTTGCCAAGAGTGGTGTACGGCTAACAAAAAAAAAAAACGTGATCAATATTGCATTGTCTATACGACGACCTCGACAGAATTACCAAGCTTATTCAAAAGAGCAAACTCAAGTAAATCAAAAAAGACAAAATTCCTATTGGCACTCGATAAAAGAGATTGTAGGATCATGATGGGAATACTAACTGATCAATGTCTGATGGCGACACACGCCCGCAGGATGGGGTTGACAGATCGCAAAGACTGCAGGAAATGCCTAGAACAGGGCAGCAGGGAAACAATGGAGCAGCTTTTGTGCATTTTTCTTCTATTGGAAAGACTAAGCTATATGCATCTGTTGTCTCCACAGTGCGATACAGTGGAGGAGGTATTGAGAGGCCGCAGAGTCTATTAAAATTCGCGTCAAGCGCAGGTATTCTAAAATATGACTAATAATCTTGGACTTAGTAAGTGAACTCTATCTGGTTTCGCATAGGGCCAAACTGGTCTATGCCTGGCTTATTGGCCTACTAAATTAACCTCACTTAATAAAAAGCGAAATCCATAAGTCCAAAGAACATACCACCAACAACATTTTAACGACTTAAAGAGTGGAGCTCATCACTTCTCCTAGTTTCCAATTCACATTTAAATTATATTCTACTTTCTTATTTATGCCTCAACTTTAATCCCTGCGCCTCCCTAAAAGAGTACGGCAATCTTTATCATCGCAGCAGTATCTTAACAAATTTCCGTAACATGTACAAGAACTGTAGGTGCTGAATGGAGGTGGTAACACAGGGGTTTGCTTTAATTACTTTTTTTTGTAATAATTTCCTGTGCGTCGAAAATTTTGCCACATCAGAGAAAAAAAACTGCGTTTACCGCCACACTATATTTCCGTGTTTCCAGGCGGCACCAGCAATTAGCGCAGGGGCTTTGAGTACTCGAGAGGCATGCCGCAGTGTGTGCATGTCCTTTGTGAGCGAGCCACGCTAGGTGGTGAGCGGCGAGCGACCGACGCACGTAGGCACTTAACATTACAAACAAAGCCTCAGCAATAACTTTAACGTCGCCAACAGGCAGCATTGGTCCCCACTCAAAGGCGCAGGCCGCCGAGCCGGAAGGGCACCCCATTCACCACAGACTCCTCTCAAGCATTTCGTAAATTAACTTTCTCATTAACATCAGCAAATTGCCTTTTGTCGCGTGTGAAAATTTACACTTTCGTCAAGGCGACAAGCATTGCCCTGGCGGCGTTCCGGCTGCTCTTGGCATTTGCGTTTGCTCACAATGTAAACCGGCACACATACACACCCATATTTTCATTATTGTATGGGGTGGCATGCCATGGCCCATAGTTGTTCTGCCATTTGTCTAATGTAAATGCTTTATAACAACTACTCTGGAATACATTATATTTTTGCGCTTCGCTAAGTGTCACTTTGGAAGATGAAGTTTGTCATTTCGTTGGTGAAATAAAACACACACTTCTAAGTAGTTGAATATAAATGGCAAATGTTTGTGGGTTAAAATTGCATGCGAGGCTTACCTTTATTCTAGTTGTTGGTTTTATAAGCTATCAGAGTTACCAGTTTGACACAATATGTTTTTGTTTTTGTATTAACTATATTATAGCTTATGATATTTACAATATCATCAATCTATTCACTTCTATATTCCATTTACAGCATAAAAACACGAGTTAGTTTCAAACTTGATATTTTAGGCAAATTCAATTCTCTTTCGGTGCTTTCAATTTGTGTTTAACATTATTTTCTTCAAACTGGTTTTGTTTACTTATTACACAGAAATATTTTTAGTGTAATTCTCATCACTATCAATCATAATTTTTTTTTTTATTGCTACTATTTTATACACACTTGACGCCACACAATTTTTCTTCTTTTTGCTCTTTACTTTATTTCGTATTTTTATACTTTTTTTGATTTCATCCACGCGATTGGCACCTTTTTCACATCAACTTATTTTTTATATGATTTTTCAATTAAATTGCTTAGCTGACCCTCTATTTGCTTATTATTAATTTTATTTTAAGTTTTATGTTTCATACTTCCAACGCCCACTTTGCTGGCTTTCTTTTTGCACAATTTTATTTTCGCCTTTGTCTTCTCACTCTTGCCTGTGTGCTGACGCTGTTGAATTATTATATCATAGCTTCCATTTTATTGGCTCTTTACTCGAGTTGACAGCTATAATTGCCACTGCTTAGCGTGACATGGCACTTTTGCACTTACAGCGTCAGCTCGCACCCGCAGTCGTGTGTTCTTACACGCTGGCGAGATAATTTTGCCAGTGCTTCAAGGTGGCACAAATTGTGGCAGCTATTGGCACTTCACATCAAAGTCTTCGCATAACACATTTGCTTTGGTGCGAAATTCTTTGACTCTTTTGGAATGTCGGAAATTTGGAAATTTTCTTGCATCGATGATTTATTTAACTGTAGTTTTTTTGAAATTTTTATTGACAAAAAGATGAAGATGAAGCACTGTTTTTCCTTAAAACATGCGAACACCTGCCTATTGTTGCATTATCTTGTGCTTATTGGCATAGACGTTTATATATGTTTTCATTTAAATTGTGTGTATTAATTTTTTTTCTTGTTAAGCATTTTTTAGCTTAGCACTACACTTGTTGGCTTCAGTGTTGACCGATTTATGCATTAAGAAGTATGCATTTATATTAATTATTAATTTAATTTTTTTTACAATTTTATTAAAATGAAGTTTTGCAAACGTTTGAGCAAGAAGCATGCCTTTTTAATATATTTATTTAATGCATTTTTCTTATATTTCTGAGTTGTTTTGCAAATATTTTTATAATTTGTATTTTTTGTGTTCCACAAAGAAATTTTTTTCCTAACTTTTTATTAATTTAATACATTGATATTAATATAATACACATGTATATCTCTCTCTTGGTAATTTATGTAATTTTTTTACTGTGATTTTTCCTTAGCACGATAATATTTTGTTTTTTTATTTGTTTTTTTATTTTGTTACTACTCTTACTTTATACTTCCTGGAAGTAGTGCATAGACGGTATTAAATTTTTTTTAATTACTTTTTTTTATTTTGCTTATTTACTATTCTTCTTTTCTATTTCTAGAAATAGTGCTTAGACTGCATTAGCTTTTTTTAATTCTTTAAACTTAATTTAAGTAACTAAATTGTCACATTATGCAATTTTTTACTTGATTCTTCTCATTTGGCTTATGATTTTTATAGACGCTTATTTTTTCATACTTTTTAAACCAGTTTAAGTTACTATGGGTTTCATTAATTAATTTATTTTTATATTTTTCTGAAGATGCTTAGCACTTATTTTTTATATACAATTCTTTTTTATTATGTTTTAATTTATTAATTTTTGTTTTTAATTTTAATACTTAATCACTACTTTTTTATTCACCTCCAAATATTATTTTCCTATTAACGCTTGTTTTTTCGATTTTTACCTTCAGTTGGAATTTTTTTTATTAGAAAAAATTTTGTATAGAACAATTCTTTGAATTTGCATACACACACGCACATTTATATGTTTAAATATGAAATTTTTTTAATGTAGTGCAATATGTATAATATTTTATAATTTTTTGAATTCGTCACATAATCTCGACTGCCTTTTCACACCATATTCATCAAGCTTATACGCTTTTTCTACATACCACAGCTTTGTCATTAAAATAAATTTTTTTATTTATAGTATATTTGTAATTACCTAATATTTTTATTTAATCATCATATTTATGCTTGGTCATTACCATTTTATTTTTTTGTATTTTTATTTTAATTTTTTTTTTTACTTTTATTATCGTATTTATGTAATTATTTATTTTTTTTCCTTCCAAATGTGTTTTTGCTCATTCGAAAACTGCGGCCATGCATAAACAATGATTTACTCTCACAACCCGGCTTTAGTAAATATGCTGCGCACACATACACACGCACAGTAAGGCGCTGCTATGACGCGTCTTGAACGAATACGCCATAGGCGACTACGACGCACCGTTTTCTAATAAATATTTTGCTGCACTTTATTAATTTTTTTTAATTAATTATATTTTTTTTACTTTTTATTTTTTTTGATAATTTTTTGTTTTGACAATTCCATAGACTCGGCTCACTGCATTACGCCAGCTTACACGGTTTAGCCACGCTACAAACAAATTTACAAGCCAACATTGGCAAATAGGTTACCGACAGCGCTTGGCATTCGAGTGCGTAATTGGTCACGCGTTGTGTACACTTTTAGCATTACCAGATGACTGGATGCTGTTCACGAGCCGTTGCATAGTTTTTTCTACGCAATCTGTTACTCATACGCCGTGTACGTACACAAGACGAAGTCTAGCGCAACATGCGAACAGAACGCTCTCCACGTAGCTAATACGAAAATAGAAGTAAAACGCATTTTCGAAATTCTCACGAACGTCTCACATTTACGCCGGCTATTTCGCACGAATGTGGAAGCTGTTCGTAATGCGTCGGCGCCACAGAGCGTACAGAGCGCAACAGCGGCACGAGCAACTGTTAAGTGGCGCTCAACGAGCCGCGTTCGTTAAACACGTGTTGGCTATGTCGTCACTGATAAGACGCGCTTTCGAAATCGCTAACTCACACACGCTGAGGCGCGCCGTTCAGTTGTTCGTCGCCCGCACCAATGTCGTCGTCGTCGCCGTCGTCGTCGTCATAGTCGTCATTGTCGTCATCGTCGTGCATCGTTGCCTCAAACGCAAATGTGTGCCAGCCGTGGCGTATGAGCGATGCCAGTCGCCGTGCGTTTCGTTTTTGCATTTATGCCGTTGCCTAACCTAACTTCTCTGGCTGTTTTTTGTGTGTTGTTTTTATTTGTTGTTGTCGACATAGCTCCTGCTGCTGCTGCTGCTGTTGTCGTAGTCAAGTTTCTTACGACTGACACACTTTCGTGTCTGCCTTTGTGTCGACTTTCAGGCGCAGCAGCAGCTGCACTGTGTCCGTCGCCCTTGTTGTTAGGTGGCTCTGTGCGTGTAAGGGTCTGTTTTTTGGTGCGCTCGCTCGCTCGCTGTGCGGATGTGTGGGTGTGTGTTGGTGTGTTTTGCCAACAGCGCTATGTCGACACAAGCTGTTTGCTATAGGTTAGTAATTTATGCCAATTTTCGGTATTACATTAAAGCCTTTTTGTACCATAACAAATTCGCCAGCAAGAAAGCGTACACACCCACACATATGCATGCAAAATACATGTATACCTAGACAAATAATCTAGCTGGTGTTCACGAGCTTATTAACTTGTTATTGTTTGTGTGCTTAAGCAGTATTGTATGTTTGAGCATGCTTTCATATACACGTGTCTGCTAGTGCACTCAGTGAAGCAGTGAAGCGTGACGTTTATTGACCGTTCGGCGTTTGATCCTCACAATTACATGCAACATAAACGTATATAATTGTGAGTGTGGGCAAAATGACCCACATGGGATTAAATTCTTAGTATTCAAAACTAATGGTTGCTTGCGCAAGCTTGTAGTAAATCACAAAACTGAAAATAAGTGTATAAAAATAATTTAATAAATTACAATTTGTGTTCACAATCCTATTTATTAAACAAAAAACGGAAAAAAACAATTTCCTTTTCTATTTTGTTGTAAGTTGTTTTTTCTTTAAATTCCATTTTAAACTTACTTTTTGATAACCACTTTCGAACATAATCTCAAATACAGTTGAAATTCACTCTTTCAAACGGCAAAAAGTTAGAAAATTTTGGGACATCAATAAATTTATACAATTTTTCGAAAACCGAAGAAATGCTTTTTAATATTTTCAACAACAAAATTGTGTTTCAAACTTAAAAAAATTTTTAAGAAATGAAAATGGGATTAAAAAAGTTTAAAATTTCCATCATTCGACAAATTGGAACGAAAAAAACGGAAATCAACTTCTTAGTCCAAAAATCAGAATTAGTAAGTGTGTAATTTTGATGATCACTATGACAAAGGATTGAAAATTTTTAAATTAAAAATAATTTTTTTTTTTTTTTTATATATAGGTTAACATTGCTTGTGTCCGGTATTTGGGATTAAATATTTTGAAATTGTTTTCAATTACGATTGATTACAAGAAAATTATATTGTATAATTAATAGATATGTTATTTTTTTAATGTATTATATACAATCCTGTTTACGGTTCTAATTTATTCAATTTGCAAAATTACCTAAGCCCACGAGGTCAGTTGAAATGTCTCAACTTCTCGGATAAAAAACAAAATCCCATAGTTTTCAAACTGTTTAGAATCGTGTCGAGAAATTATAGTTAAATTTAAAAACTTGAAACATCGACTGTTTATTAAATAGATATTGCAATATCCTAATTTCAGAAATGGGGTTGAGATGCTACAATCCGGTATCGAAGAATTGCTGAGTTAATCTTGGCCTGTTTTTTAATAATATTTAACCAGCATAGCTGTTAGACTAAGATCATGAGAGAAGAGGATGGAAAACTACACTCTGACTTATTGAATGTCTCGACTTTGTGACACTTTCGATCCCACACCTTCAAACAGCCAGATGAACTGAGGAGATTTTTTTGTATTTTTATAAATTTCAATACATTTAATTATCTGTTTAATTATAAAAAGTAATAAGTAAATTCCATGAAAACACATTGAGTATGAATTATGATAGTATGACATTTAGTAAATAAAATTAAAAAGAAAAAAATAAATAATATAAAATTTTAAACTTTAATTGAATCGAAATGAGAATTAAGCGAGTGGTATTTTTTCAATCTTCTGCCTTGTCTAGAGATGAATCGCAAATATATTTTCATGACGCTCCACTCGGTAGAGGTAACGTCTGAAGGATTTGATTGTTTCCTTTACCGTAAACAACTTTAGCTTCCGGTGGAAGACATCATTTCTCACATGGAAAGGAGCCCCTTTACGCAGAATTTTATTTTGAAATGTTATAAATACTTTTAAATTTGAATTCGCTGCCAGGTCACCTTAAGTATTAATTTACAAATTAGCAACTTCATCTTTAGACTTAAGCGGTATCCTGGCCCAAGGAGCCAGTATAGCTCCGCTAACTTTAATCTTAGCTGACATGTTTTTTTTTTTATTTTTACTTGATCATTCAAATTGCGCCTCTTGTACACTGTAAGTATGAAGCAATTTCAGGACAATTTTTGTGCTTGAAGGTATATATGTACTACCTGTTAGGGCTTCTACTTGATGCCAGTAGTGCAGTATCATCAGGTTGCGACATAGGTTGCCGGCATTTGGGGTCAGAGTTGATTACTGGTAGGTCTGCTGTATAAGCAATGAAGAGCGCAGAGGCGAGTACATTGCCTTGGGCACACCATCACGAATAGGTCTGAAATTCGACTCAGCATCACGGCATCTAAAGTATGATGTCCGATTGTGCAAGTAAGGTAGCAAATAGTAGGCATTTGTAGTTTTTTCTTTAAATTGAATATTAGGACTAGATGACAGACTTTGTCAAATGCTGGGCAAACATCAAGGAAAACAGCAGAGCAGTATTAATTTTTTTCCATAGCGTCACTTGTAAAGTGTTCTATCCTATTTGATAGTTCGCTTGTGCCATGAAATTTTCTCAAACCAAACAGATGATTCGGAGTAAGCTGTTCGTCTTTCAACACCGGCAAAAGCCAGCGTAAAAATATTCTTTCAAGATAATTAACTAGAATAATTGGTAGATAAAAATTAATATGATGTTCAGATTTTCCGTGTTTAAGATTCAAAATAACCTCAGAACATTTCCATTGCGATGAGAAGTGACAAAGTCTGAGCATTCTGTTAAGAAGCTTGGCAATCATGCTGATTACGTTTTTGGGTAGCGCTTTAAGTGCAAACGCATTAATTCTGTCGAACCTGACTTTTTGTTTGCAAATGCTCTGATCTCCTCCTACAGTTCTACATAGTCTATTTCAGCAATCGAAAATTCCATGTTTCCATGTTGATGTTTCTGACAAACACCTCGAGAGAATCGAAATAAAAAGTACTTTGTCTGTAGATGAACTTTATATAAAAAAAATTCTTTATGTCTTTAAAAAGACTATACATAACAGTCCAAGTAGGACCTCTAACGTTAGGATCAGCCATATATACTACAATCTAACCGAACCAAGCAAACATTTAACAACATTAAATTGTTCGAGACTTAATTTCTTAAAAAATTGTTGAGATCGCTTCCATTTCCTCAGAAATTGTTCATCAGCTGTTTAAAATTTTCCACTAAAAATAACGAATTTGCAAGAAAATATTAAGAAATACAATATTTGTGCAAATTTCTTTCAGCATAACAAACTAAGATCGTTTTAATCAAGTTAAAATTGTGCATTAAAAATATCTGTTCCACATCTATTAACAAAAAGAGGACCAATCCTCTGTAGAGGACTCTGATTTTCATTGACATTGAACTATATAAAGTACGTACCTGTTTTATGTATCTCTTTAGCCAACACACACATCAGATTTTATGAGAATATCTATCATAATAAACCCAAACAAGTCCCGTTTGGGTATATGCTGTACACAACTATATGAAGACACATATCCACAAATATGTATATATATTTGTAGTGGCATGCAGGTGTATTTCTATGTTATTCCCGCACGCTTGACTTGCCGTTATATGGTTAGCACGGCACTAATACAATTCCAGATATCGAATTACAAGCTCATAAAATCAATGCTAAAGGTTGCCATAGCATATATATATACACATATGGATGCATACGTGTGGGTGTGTATGCACCAGTGTAGGTGTGTGTGCATTTGTGTGCTTTGCAACCATCATAAATGATTAATGTTGGGCTGTTAAAGTTACACATGTCTGCTGGTCGGACAACAACAGCAATGCGCAACACGTCTATACATACACATGCATACGAGTATACCTGTGTATTATATGTAACTTGTGCGTCAAATACCTGTATATGTGTTTGTTTGCGTATTTTTGCTTTGTTTATAGGTTGCCTTGTGGGCATCTTTAATTTTAGCAACAGATTAAATTGTGGGTCAATGCGATTTGTAATCGATTTGGCCCAAGCGAGTTAACGCGCGGCGGTATGAGTGATTTTTACGCACAACAACAGCAACAAATTCGCCGCAGGTTGTTTGCCATTTATTTTTGTGCTTTAAGTGCAAAAAAGGATTTAAAATGTAATATTCAATTGTGTAATATTCAATACTTTCTAGATTTATTGCCATCACATCGTAATATGCTAAATCATACTGAGCTGGAAATAAATGCTTTTGAGCGTCATTAAATATTCAACAGAGCAATATATAATTTATTACAAATTCCATATTTTTATTCAAACACATATACATATCTAATCGCATATGAAAATTTTGCACAAATGAAAATCGAAGAGTGTGACAAAAGTTAATGTTAGAAGATGTAGCACAGAGAAATTAATATTTATGTATTTCAAATTGCAATAATATTATGTAAAGTTGGACTTGAATATATACAGTTATAGAAATATGAAAGATGGATATTATGAGAAGATCATTTACTTCCTTTCCTTCCTAACGTTCCATTATCCTTTATCAAGAAAAATCTTCCTCTTGAAATTATTTATCTTTTGTTGTAAACAAATCTTGATAATTTTACAAAACCTTAAATATGTTAGGTAAGCTAGAGAAAATACTATACCGTTTCTAACATGCCATAAAATTTAATCATTATGTTTCGTAAGTCTAACCCTGTTAATGAAATGCCAATGGCTTGGCCTATTTGGAAATAAAAGTGCCTGATATTCTTTTGCTTCCTCGGTGGGTCGAATACTCTCAGAGCTGAAGAGTTTTCCTTCATTCGGACTGGCCTACCCAGCGCTGTCTCTTCATTCGCTGAACTATGTCAATGTCGTCGAAAATACCTTTCTCTTGAAAACGACGACGTGACCACGACTCATCAGATGTTGTCATCGTTCATGCCTCTGCACCATATAGAAGGACGGGAATAATGAGTGACTTATAGAGTTTGGTTTTTTTCGTCGAGAGAGGACTTTACTTCTCAATTGCCTACTCAGTCCAAAGTAGCACCTGTTGGTTGTTCTGTGTTGGATTTCGAGGCTGCAATAAAATGGAAATTAATAAATATTCTTCATTTTCAAAACCCCTTTCTAATGCATGGCAAGTCGAAATACTATTTGGTGTGTGACCAACCAACGGGTGAGAGCTGCTGACCAAGCGATAAATTCCGTTAAGACGGCATAAAATCAAACTAATGAAGTAACGCAATGAAAAAGAGATAACAAAAAGGTCATTGGAACACTCTAAGCATGTAGGAAGATGTTTAAGTCTACATAAAGTCTATCACCTGACTTCTCACATTGATGTTACAGCGCGGTAATCAAGCCAATCACAGCAAGCAAGCACAAGGATGGATTTCAGGAGCTCTTCACGTTGCTTGCGCAAGTCTTTGCGGTCAGGAAGGCGGCTGAAATAACTAAAATAAACGTAAAGGGAACCAATATAAGTGATGTTAACCAAGCGGCAGCCCATGTGGCAATTGCAAATCGTATTACATCAGAGCGTGTCCTAAGAAGTACAAAAGCAGTAGATGTGCTGTCAGCCGTAAAGCGGTTCCGTATATACTGAGCTTTCCGGGAAAAATTTTGTTACTGAGATTGCAAAAAGCGCCGTTCGTCCGGCATAATGCAAGATTATATGTTAAGCCTTCGAAGAAAAACATGCATGATTTATACTTATTCGGTCTCGAAAATACTGCAGAATAGTTGGTGGCCTAGTGACTGGTCAAAACTTACTAACATGCTAGCCAGATTGGCATAAGTGACGATGGTACGTGCAACAAGGGCAGTAAGAGAGCGACGTTGGAGCAATTCCTCTGTTTCTGTTCGATTTTATGTAAAAGTCGGCTTAGATTTGTAGAATTTTCGTAGTTTAAGACACTAGATGAAATAGCACAATTTGATATCAAGCCGCGCTAAGGTCCGCAAAAAGCATTGCTAAATACTTCAGCTCGAATTAAACTGACCAATTGGGTCTTTATAATTATCGTCATTATTTTAATAGAGAATCAATTATCATTTAGTTACATAAAATAATTATTCCAATTTTAACAAACCACTCGCATTTTCTATGTAAATGAACTTTTGTCATTATTTCCAGAACTGTATCTCAGCAAGCAGCTTCCACCTCTCATTGCTGTCACTCTACGCGATGCCCTCTATTGACTTTATACCATCCGTCCATCAGCACTCGCCAGCAGAGTTTCACTATCCAAGTAAGTAAGGCAGCTTTAACGAAGATGAATGAAACCGATGGCTTTAGTGATTGCAGCAGCTGATGCTTTACGACAATGTGAAGAGAGGTGGAACTTTTTCCAAAGAAGCAAACAACAAAAGCAACAAAGCGACAAAAGCCTGTAACCCCACATTGTGGAACTGAACTCATTGTAGTCTCGCAATACTGTTTGTTTCATACATAACTGCTCATATTTATGTGCCACCTATGTGTGTACAGAGGCAAATAAGCGGCATGTGTAGTTATGTAATGCGGTAATGCTGGCAGCTTAGAGTGTATTTACCTAACAACTCGATTCCTTTCGCCATCTGCCATCTGTATGCAAGCCAGGCATATACGTATGTATTGGTGTGCGAATAAAATACACACAACAATGTAAACAATTGAATGTCTACTTGTGTGGTTGGTTGAGCATCCTGCTCCGCAGACTGGCAATTTATAAAAAGTCATGTAGCTGCGCATGTGTATGTGTTGGCGATTGCCGGACATATTGTGCTAGCTGCTCATGTCTCTCGCACAGACAATGTTCATTTATTATTTTTTCGCTATCATTTTCATTTCACTACAAACACTCTTCTGCTTCCTTTGCGCTAGTATCCCTGTCTTGCCTGGCAGTGTTTGCATTAAGCTGTAGTAAAGCGGGTACTCGGTACAAGCGCCGCCGCTTAAATGCAAGAGCCGTGCGCTGTGGAGAGCAAGAGCAGCTTTGTTTCTGCAAATTGTTGTCATTAGTGCAGCATTCGCCTGTCATTGTTGTTTTTTTTTTTAACCTGCATCTGGTTTGTCAATCAGTCTGTCTGTCGCCATTTTCCTGCTATGAACACAAACGGAAGTGGATCATTTGTTTCCGCTTCAGATTTGTAAAAGCGTAGGTGGTGTGGCTCACGTGGAGCGAAATACATACGGGAATAAGTGTACGGAATCCTTTTTATGCAAGTACGACCACACCACATATCATCGGACTGCCTCCAAATTGTTGTGCTTGCAACATCAGGTTTTTACAAGTAGTTTTGTGAAAATAGACGACCACTTTATATCCGTAAGGGAATAAGTTTCTCCCGAATGATATCACAAAGTTTTGCTAAACTTATGAAATTATAAATATGTAAATTTCAAGGAGGTTTACTTTTATCCGTTATTATTAACGTCAAGTAACTGCTCATCTCAAATATTAAATCATATAAAAGAACAAGAAAATACGTTAACTTGGATTGCAACGAAGCTATAATCATCTTCATAGTTGCATTCTTTACAGCATAATATTGACAACCGTTTGAAGGGAAGCTATAGTGAGAAGGCCCCAGGGCTGTGCCCCAAGTTTGGGATCGGCCACATAAAAAATGCCCCCAATGAAAACAAAACAATAGGCTCGGACGAGAGACCCAACTTTTGATGACGATCATTTCAAACGCATTGATGACAACTATTTAAGGGCATGCACCTGGAACGTCCAGTCACTTAATTGAGAAGGTGCTGCCGCCCAGCTGGTTGATGTCCTCGTGCAAAGAAAGGCCTACATCACTGCCATTTAATAAGTGCAATGGACGGGACCAGAACTGAAACGAGTAAGGCATTATGGCATTTACTACTGTGGTCATATAAAGGATGGGGTGGGATTCGTGGTAGGAGAGAACCTTCGTCGCCGAGTCTTGGCATTCGCCCTGATGGATGAACGTCTAGCCACAATAAACATCAAAGCGAAGCTCTTCTACATATCGCTGATGCCTTGAACGTGTGCTTGAAGCGCACATTGAGAGCGTCTCCCGCCATCGTGGACAAGGAAGGTATCTTTGGCGTAACAGTCGATAAATTCAGTCTTGACGAGGGAACATCCCCAAATGGGTTAAGGCTGATCGACTTCGAGGGGCTCGAAATATGGTTATTTGTGGTACTAGATTCCAGCATGGAAAAACTCACCAAGCTACCTGGTTATCTCGGGATCGAAAAATACCAACCACATTTGTTGTGATAGACAGAAGACACGTCTCCAGAGGTTTAGACGTGCGTACGCTCCGAGGTCCTACCTTCGACTCGGATCACAATCTTGTTGCAACCAAGATTCACAGCCGCGTCTGTGCAGCAGAAAACGCACGTCAACAAAGACAAGGAAGGTTCGACGTCGAGAAGCTGCAATCACAACAGACAGTCGAACGATTTTCTACTTGAGTGGCACTCCTGCTCTCTGAGAGCTCTTGTCAACAAGTCGGCATAAGGGAACTGTGGGACGGCATTTCAAACTCCTTACGTACATCTGCAATCGAAACCATTGGTTTTCGGAAAATACAAAAGAACAGCTGGCAGGACGAGGAGTGCCGTGTCGCAGCGAAGAGGAATCTGACTGCCTACCTCGCAACGTTACGAATGACCATAACACGCGTGGAATTGGATAGATACTGAGGGTTGAAGATGAAAGCGAGACGAAAGAGTGCGAAGAGCTTGACAAGCTGGCCGACAGGAGTAATGCTCGAAAGCTCTACGAAAAGATGTGGCAACTAATAGAGTGTTTCAAAACCGAAGCATACTGTTCAGTAATTTCCATCTACTTATTTCATTTTCCAAAATGCAAATCAAGCACTAAGGAATATACCAGGATAAATTTTTGAACGAATATATGGACCCCTTCCTTCTGCGAACATTTGACCGAAAATATTGTTCTTTAAGATTAAAATTCAGAAAAGCTTTCCTCATAACAAGTATACCCGCATTTCAATTATGAGTATAGTCGGATCAGTACTTCCCTTAGCCCACCTTGGTGCTAATATAAAGATTTACCAACGCCTGGAAGTAAGTCATCGGCTTCCATACTTCCAAGTTGCAAAAGTATAAATAGTTCGGTTACACCGGAACTTAGGCTTTACAACTGAATTAATACGTTTAGCACTCTAAACAGAGTTTTATCTCTTAAGGAAAGACGTTGAGTTGCATGATTTAGGTCTTGTTGTAGAGTGACAGATTTCTGATTTTTCTGCGTTAACTGTGAGTTTGTGTCCATTTGCCCAGTTATCGCAGATATCAAGGCTTTTCTCAATAAACAAAGTTAGTGGTACTTATTCCACATATATTTTTACAAACCTGTTTTAGGAAATTTACAAAGATTTTGAACACCCTAAAATTCATGTGAAGTAGTATTAAAAATGCTAATGTTGAATTGTAAAAGAAACGATTATTATTCCAGGCACAACTTTTGCCTTCGTAGCTTTTGTAAATAGTTTAAAAGCACAATGGTGCATGACGTGGTCGAGCCAGAAAAGGAAAACTGCGAAGAGAAGGAAAGTGTTGTCCAAACAAAAATAAAAGAGTTTTAAAGGTTATGCAAATTAAAAATACCGTTTAAAATTAAATGTTTATCTGGCTGCTGAATCCTACAACCAAATGGCAAAAATTAGAGAGCGGCAGAAGGAATGTGTTAGAGAAGGGATACACTAAAACACGAAATCTACATCTAAATACAATAACCGCCTGACAAGGGAAATGGAAAAATGTGAAGCTAAGTTCTCGACCGGGCTCTCGTTTTACCAGCCTCTTTTTGGTAGTCTGTAGATAAGCAGCACTTGTTTATACATATGTGTGTTTGGTGCTTGCCCTCTTAAAATGCTGCACTACCGCCGATTGACCTTTAGCATTTGCAACTTTAAGCGTTTAAGAACAAAGGAGGAAGTCAGTGGTGTTGTCATTTAACATACTTACATTTATAAAAAAGAAAACACAAAACAAATCTGCCATTGTCCGCCTATTCGCCCACTAAACAAAGCAGCTCTCTGCAAGGCAAGCCAATGAAGGCGAAACAGCACAAAATGTAATGTGAAAGTTTTAAAGAACTGAAACAGGAAAAAACAAAATTGGAAATGCAAATGGACAGAAGCTGAAAAGCGCACAACAACATGCCACTTAAGTAAAACGTGTAAGCCGAGGTTAAAGAAGACGTCTCCCCAGGTCATGATAAAGGTTGAATAGCTACTTGAATAGTTATTAGGAAGACGAAGACGCCTTTTATCACTTTGTTTGCTTTAATATTCAATATAATTGCACAATAAATCAAAAGAAAAAGGAAATGGAGAACTGACGGAGGATTTTATGTGGCGCAGTTTACCAAAAGTATTGAAATGTTTTGAGTTGCCTTGACCGTAAATACCTATTTTACTAGGAACCTCTCTTATATCCTAATAAGTAGTCATTAACTCTATTAAATATAGAGAAAAGGGCAAAATTTTTCTTAATGTGATAAAACTTTGTACAAATATTTTAAATTTAATTAATAAAGCGATTCATTTCGAGGTTCTCTACTTTTTTTTTTTAAGAAAAAACACAGAAATTTCAAATTTAATGAGGAGTGTAATTGGTGCGATATGTGGGAGGTGGCGCCATCTTGTTGAAACCAAATTTCGCCGAGATTACGAGCTTCAATTTCCGGCTTTAAAGAGTCGGTTATCATTGCGCGATAACGGTCGCCTTTGCCGGTTACGTTCTCGCCGGTTCCATATTTGACAGCATATAGTGCGGTCGTTCTACCGACCAACAAATCACACCAAATCGTTGTTTTTTCTGGTTGAATTGACAGCTGTGGATTTTCTTTAGGTTGTACTTCGTCCCCAATGTGGCAATTTTGTTTGTTTACATACCTATTCAAATTTGGCTCGAAAAAGTCGAATCTTGTGGAACTATTCAAAAGGCCAATGAACGAAGCGATGTCGCTTGGGAAGGTCGAGCGGCATAAGTTCTTCCTCAAACTGTATTTTGTACGCTTTCAATTTAAGATCCCGACGTAAAGTGTGCCAAATCGTTCCATACGTCAGTCCAAGTTGCTGCGAATGGCGCCGAATCGACCGTCCACGGTCTTTGTGTACCCTCTTAGCTGCGTCTGCTATATTTTATCCATTGCGTGCTGAACGTGGTATATTCGGTGGAATATTATCCAATAATGAATTCTGGGCCTCAAGGTGAATGATGGTGTTGTGAAGAGGCCGATTGCGTTGACCATAAGCTATTCTTTTTCTTTACAAAACGGGAATGGTCGTACTGAAATTGATTGATTCTTAACGTTGTTCAGGAGTAAGTCTTTCCATGATGAAATGCTGAAAATACTGAACATTAATAACACGACACGACTCACGCGTGATCTATAAAAAAAGGTTATTGAAAAAAGTACCTTTACTTGGATCACCTGTTAAAACCATCAGATACATTATATTTTACACCGGATATGGCGACTAGGCTGATTACTACCAATATCACAGATCTGAAGCAAAATTTAGTATTCGTAATGAGGAGAAGTAAGTTTACGACCTGTAATGAAGGTTAATAAAATGCCAAACCTGGTTCTACCCTCTTCACTTTGTTGTCGAATAATTAGTCCATCCAAATAATAATTCCGGATATATCCGAAATATTTCGAAATAATTTTGATTTTTTTATTTCAGGTAATTAATAGCCGAAACGCTCCATAGCTGCCATTGCCATAATTTTTAATATTTCTTCATGAAAATTTAGCAAAATATAATTCAAGTGGTAATGTATAATGTACCATTGGTTTTTAAAAATAGATTTTAGCTATTTAATAACATAAACCTCATGAAAATGGCCTTTTCTTGTATGAATTAACGCTACTCTCCCCTTAATGCACTAAGAAAGGTATACCTTAACCCGTCTATAATAATTAATTCATATCTACTTTAATGTCGTTTGTGTTATTAGTTTACGCTTCCGCACCGTCCCTTTTATTCGCTTCAGCGTTCAGCGTTGTCGCTGTTTAGCGATGCAATGATAATAATGGCTTAAGAGATTTCAATTAGTTTATGACGCTGTCATGCTTTTACTGTTTTATTACCTTGCAGTGAAGAGAAGATAATAAAAGCGAAAGGTGCGTGCTATTGCTTGGTCGGATTTTAAAGCAAGGCTAAATGCTTCATAATCCTATTTGCACGAAGTACTTTTGTTTCAAATATTTATATATATATAGCTTATTATCCTAGAGGGTTGTGTTTGAATTTACATAATATTGAAACTCCTCAAAAATGTAGAAGAATGTATGTACATAGATGTGAAAATTTGTCCCAATTTATAATTATATATTTATTATAATTAGGCACTTGGCTAAATCGGTTCAAAATACGTTTTTAGTTAAACCTAATCAGTTGATTGCTTTTCCGATAGATAATAACGGGTGATCCAAGTAGATGTACTCCGTGAGTCGTGTAAAGCTATCATGTTTTCAATCACATATCTTGAGACCCAGCATTCATTATTGTATAGTATTCGACCGAATAGACAACGTCAAGCAAACAGTGAAAAAAATTAACAGCCATAGCTTATGCAGAGTGTACACGACATCGCTTGAAGTTTCAAGAAGATCTGGCTTTTTCGAGCAAAAATTTGGTCAGTGATGAGGCGCATTTCTGCCGCTTTTGGGAAAAAGAGAAAACGCAACAGTTTGGTGTGATTTGTGGGCCGGTGGGGTCATCGGTCCATATTTCTTCAAAAATGATGCCGGTGAGAACGGAGCCCTTAATGACGACCATTAATGCGCCATGATACGTAGGTTGCTATATATATTTCTGGACTAGGCAACACTAAGTGTTGCCAGGTGCAATCTGACATTTCCATTGGAAAGTTTCACATGTTTTAGCATAACATCACTCAGAACGTTTTGTCATTTAATCGTGAATTGTTTTATTTACAGGGAATTAAAAAATTCATCTCGGCCAAAAAATGGAATTAACTCGTGAACGTTTTCGTGCGATCATTTTTCGCAACTTTCGACGTGGATTATCACAAGAGTGCATCGATGAACTAATGGCTATGAAGCACCATCCTATAGCACTGTGAAAAACTGTTACAACGAATTCAATCGTGGCCGACGCTCGCTCAAAGACGAATTCCGTGAAGGTCGTCCAAAAACAGCCGTTGTGCCAGAAAACATCGATGCCGTACGTGAACTGTCAAATAACATACCTTCATGTAACATACCTTCAGATAGAGGCATGCCTATGCATTTCTCCCACCAGCATACATTCGATATTGCATGAACACCTGGCTGTAAAAAAGGTTTGTTCTCGTTGGATCCCGAACAATTTGACAATCGCTCAAAAAAAGGTTCGTGTGGATTGGAGTAAAGAAATGCTGAAAAAATACGATCGCGGTGCTTCAAAAGACGTTTATTAGATCGTCACAGGTGACGAATCATGGATATATGCGTATGAGTCCGAAACAAAACAGCAATCGACCGTGTGGATCTTCCAAGACGAGCCAAATCCAACGAAAAAAAAAACAAAAAAAAAAACATTTTCGTTGATAAATATGCCTATTTCCATTATTAGGCCAGAAATATATATAGCAGCCCTCGTAACCAAAGTGAAGCTCGGGATCTCGGCGACATTTGATTTTAACAAGATGGCACCACTTCCCACACATCGCACCAATTAATGGATTTATTGAGAGAACACTTCGATTAGCAGATAATTGCACGTTTTGGGCTGGTCGATTGGCCACCAAGACCGTGTGATATCACACCGCCAAAGGAATTATGTTGGAAATTCATTTTATATTTCTATTTTAAAGACGATAATAAAGATTTATATTAAAACGCTTGAAACTGTAGTTATTTTTTGTCATAGCGCTCAAATCTGATATATGATGTTTGGTAAATGATATAAAATCCACTTGAGAATGAAAATACATTCAATATCGCATACGTATCTCGGCTAGGGAAGGATATGAACTAATTTCATCTCTTAAGGGGGGAGCCTGCTTTAGAAGCTTCAAAAAATCGATTTTTTTTTTTGCTTGAATCTCGTTAAAAATAATCTAAGAATACGTCTCCAAAGTTATAGATGGGAATTCGAAATATTTTCGAAGCTAGAAGGGAAATAGTGACCGAGCGTCTAGCAGATATACAAGCGCTTGGGCAGAAAGCGAAATCTTTGACGCGCGATTTCTCGGTTTTTAATTTTTACGATTTTTCTTAATTGGCGGACAGAATAGAAAAAAAACTAAACGTAGTATGGAATTAGGGCAAAGTTCATTATCTTCGGCATTAAATTATCTATTTAATATACTTAAATTAAAAAAGCTAAGAAAAGTCAAGTTTGAACATATTTTTAAAAAACATAAAGTCAAATTTTTTTGGTCAAACCCCACTTTTTTTCAATTTTAAAAATTTTTTTTAAAATTTTATAACTTTTTTTTTGGAGTTTTTTAGTTTAACTAGAAGATAAATTATTATAAAATATGAATCTCTGTGAATTTATTTCTTCCGACGGAAATTGCGACCTGCATCCTGCCCGCCGTCCCGCAAATGTACATGCGAGATGCATCGCGCAATTGCTTCCCAAAGGCAGAATATCAAAGATTTCGTATCCAAAAAATTTATGAATGAAAAAATCGATTTTTTAAGCCTCTGAAGCAGGCTCCCCCCTTAATATT
Organism: Bactrocera zonata; assembly: GCA_037783105.1. NCBI lineage: Eukaryota > Metazoa > Arthropoda > Insecta > Diptera > Tephritidae > Bactrocera > Bactrocera zonata. The sequence goes on from JBAWJQ010006316.1 coordinate 243,327, forward strand.
TTAAGCGGAGAATCTTCACATATCTTCCGATGCTCAGCTTTTCAAATATATGAACAATGCAGAGTGATGTAAACTCGTCTACCGTGTCACAAACATCTATAGGTAAACAAAACTATTACACTCCGCGACACACGTGGTGAATGTAGTAACAAAAATCTTCATAAAAAACTATTCATCGTTACACTTAAACTCGCTATAAAAATATTCGAGTCATTGCTTTAATTTTAGTGCAAAGCAAATGCATTTGTTGTTATTATTAGGAGCATACCATACAGAAGCAATAAAAATTTGTGTATAAAATACAAATACACTTGAAATATAAGAAGCAGTATTATCCCTGTTGGCGCCACTCGCTGTCTTTCGACTAACTGTTCGCTTACTTAGCTCTCTTCTCATGTTGTTTTGCACATTGTGCTGTTTGTGTTGACGTTTTTCATTTCCTTTGCTTTCATTCGTTGCGCCACAAAAACTGAATTCACAGGTGTTTTGTCACTTTGACGCAGCGCAGACTAATATTCTCCAAAAAGGAACATAACACACATATGTGAGTTCATCTATGTACTTCTACTTATATACATATATCTATGCCCATACGCTATAGCAACATACGAGCACGCTTGTGGACGAATGCTCCCAGAAGAACACACACCCTTTGTTGGGCGCATGAAAGGAATGAAATTACGCGCTAAAAAACTGACGTTGTGAAAAGAATGCAATACTTTATTTACACTTGAGTGAATTGTTGCGCTTTTACTGCTCCGTCGGCATGGCGCGTATCTTGAGCGAGATAGCAACTGCCACCAGCGTCCAATATAGCAATATAATGACACTAAGCCAGGTGGGCGGCGAGTTGTTCCCCACGAAGCAATTGGCATGCAACCCAGCATAAACTGTCCGGGCCGGGTTTGATAGTAGTAGTCCCAACTAATATCACTCTGTTTGGAGCTATTGCTATTTCGAAGCCTGTTGAAATAAATTCAATTGTTCTTAGTCCTCATCAAATTCAACGCTTACTGTCCGAATCAAATATATACTAAAGTAGAGTGACTTTCACCAAGTAATTTATGCATTTTATAAAAGAGGGACTTATATCTCTTTTTTCTCGAGGAAAATACTCATTATATGACAACATTCCCTTATTCATTTTATTATTTAAATCATTTCAGTTTTTAAATTATAAAAGAAAAAAAAATTGTTCTCTTTTATCCAACTATGAGCGAAAATTAGTAAGGCTTTGCTCATAATTTTAAAATTATTAATTATTAATTACTTTAATTATTCTTTAATGTCTATGTCGTTCCCCTCAAAGTAATTCCACATGCGTGAACATTTTTTTCAATCCTCGAAACAATTGTTAAAGTGAATTTCCGGAATAGCGTACACTCACGTGCAATACTTTTAATTAACTCAAAACCGTCTCTACTGAACGGACGTTTCAGGCGAACACTGTGGTTGCGGTATACTAAACAGCAATGATTATTTTGATGTAAAATTTGGAAAAGATGTCCTAGCCAGTCACACCACATAAAAAAAAAAATATTTCGACGAATGGGGGAATAAAGTTTTCATGGTAAGAAAAAATTACTTTTTTTGCGAATTTATTTCTTAAATTTGGATTGAGTAATTTTTTCGGACTTCTTGTTCATTATAGAACAAACTTTTGACAATATAGGGTAATATTTTTTTGTCACTTTTTATACCTTTGCAACCATTTACTACAGGGTGTTATAGTTTTGTTCACCTAACGGTTGTACGTATCACGTACAACTAATCGAGATAGATATAGGGTTATGCATATATAAATGATCAGGGTGACGAGAAAAGTTGAAATCCGGTTGACTGTCCGTCCGTCCGTCCATCCATCCGTGCAAGCTGTAACTTGAGTAAAAATAAGATATCTCGATGAATTTTGGTATGAGGGTTCCTTAGTAAAAAAAAATTCGAGTTCGTTGATGGGCGTAATCCAACCACTGCCACGCCCACAATTCGACATAATCCTAAAACATATACAGTGCTATAACTCAGGACCTAATTAATATTATATACAATATAAAGAGCATCTCTGTAACAAGGAGCACCTGTGGGGAAATTTTTTTTAAAGTGAAAGTGTCCCCGCCCTCTAACAAGTTTAATGTACATATCACCTAAACCACTTAAGCTACAACAATCAGATTCACTGAGTACAAATCTTCTAAGAACTTCTATCGACAGTGCGAAAATGGGTGAAACCGGAGGATAACCCCGTTCACGGCAGAGACATTTATTTTTAAAGCAGAGATGATATGAGAGAGCTTTATGGGAATCGGCGTGAAAATTGGAGAATGGGCGTGGCATCCCATATTTCGGCACCCGACCAACCGATTTCGACAATATTTAGTATGTAGCATCCTTTTGACATTCTTATGCCCAATTGTAAAGATTAACGAAATCGGACAACTACCGCGCTTACTTCCCATATAACACAATTTTAAATTCCACTTGATTCGTTTAGTTTCCAGAAATCAAATCAAGAAGCAATTAATACAACGGAATAAAACTTTGCACGAAGTGTGTGTCACTTTATGGCCAAAAATTGTTCAATTGCAGCCAAAACTGTTCTCGTCCCTAAGTACCGAATATTTAGTCCCCGCTACCTATAGTTGACTTTTGATGAAAAAGGTCGGTCAATGTGTGTTATATATAAATGAAACTTAAGGTTAGTCCTTGGCTTATAATGGTTTGTGTGTTTGTCAAAAATGGGTCAAATTGGACCAATACTTTCCTTAGCCCCCATATACTTAATATAAATATTTTCGAAAATCGGGCTGACTTTGTACCACTAATATCGGCCAATATCTGAGTTATCCCGATAAAAATAAGAAAGCGTATTTTAAAAATAACAGTTTATTTTTGTGCCTAAAATATACAAATTTGAGCGGAAACTTGACCTAGCCCCTGAATAACTAATGTCAGAATTTTTGAACATCCGGTTGACTTTACTCAATATGATTGGTTTTACACCTTAAAGCATTTCCATCGCTTTGACTCTTACAAGTTGCAAGTATACAAAATGTTTGGTTGCACCCGAAGTTAGCTCTTCCTTACTTGTTTAATATAATATACGAAAACAATGAAAATATACTTCTCATTTAATACTTTCTCTATTACCTCTGAGTCTGAGTAAGGGTTCACAACGAATCCTGTCACACTGGGTAGCGAATCTCTTTCAACAACTAACATTCTCATTTCATTCTCTGTTGATGATGAGGATGAATCGACCAACTCATTTGCGGTTTCCGGAACACCTGTCACTCTTTCGAGGGTAAGAAATGTTGCACGTTTCCCTGGTTTGAGAAAGGAACAATCGAATCTGCAAAAAAGTTTTGAGATCTTTGCACTATACAAAAATTTGTTCAAATACATAAAATATTAGAACAATACAGTAACCTCTAAAAAAAAGAATCGATAACAAAAAAAGGAAAAAAATTACCGCCGATCGACTGTCGGAAGAGGAAGGGGAGCGAAGTATTTGAGGTTTTTAAAGTAAAACACGGTTTACCATAGGTCGTTTTCCAGCAAAACTACGAGTCTTATAACAAACGTTGTTTGGAAAAGTTATAGGTAATAACACGATCTACACTTCTTTCATATTTCGTTTATTTTTTTTGTATTTTTGGCCACCATATTGGTTATTTTTGTACTTCTCATAGTCCATTTTCCACACATGCTAGATATATCAAAGATTAAGCTTTCCAATGAAATCCATAAGAATTAAAAATATTCTAAGTAAGGTAAGATAAAAAATGCTTCTCTTCAGATATTGACATCATTTACACCTTTTTAAATTGTATTGCTCTCAACCATCCGCAGTTCTTTCATTGGCGTCACTCTTAAGAAAACCATTATTTCTTTTCAAGCAAACACATGGGTTCGGAATATTCTCCTTATATCTGCTAATTTGATATACAATATGATTACTGCAGTTAAACGTTACAGACGAAACTTTTATAATTTAATTCATTTAAAGCAGTTTTTTCTTCGATATTTAATTAAGGTCAGTTGCTGCTCGTTTGCTCTTTCAATCATGCAAAATTTCGCTCGGGCAACAGCTGAGCTCATGCTTGTTTTGTCATATATTTTCATCACGCTTCACTGAAAAGCAAATCAAGTGATAAAATCAAAATGAAAGAATGAAATGAAATTTAAGAATTAACCGACCCACTCGCACACATCTGTACATAACAGCAAGTGCTCACGCCAATGGCCAGCTGGTGGTCTGAGTTGTATAGAAAGTCAAGAGGCATTAGTTGCATTATACCATGGGCGGGTGCTTCCCTATCCACTATTCCAAGCCGTGGATGTGCAATTTGTCGCTAGCTTGAAAATTGTTGCAATACATAGCAATCAACGTTCAGCAGCTAAAAATGTGTACCAGTTTGAGAGAAGCAAGTATCATATACACACACACACACAAAGTACCTTGCATATTTATATACCGTTTTTATGGTACACTTTCACACCATGCTTTAATCACACGCCCGCATCTCCTACACACACCGACTCCTTCAATCACTCATCCATTCATTCATGTATTCATCCATTCATTACACTCATCCCGTAGTTGAGTGACTGCTTAGCAGCGGCAGCTGCATTGCGCTCAGATGGAAATGAAGCACGCTCGGACGACGGACGCTCCATCGCTGCTTAGCCAGCTACAAACTTTGGATCTGGGCTTGTCCTCCTATGGTATTTCATTGCTCTGCTAGCTGGCTGGCTGGCTGGCTAAACTGGCCTGGCGAGGATAGCAAGCAGTATGTCATTGATATGCGGCATGTTGGCGCGGGCTAAAGCCGTTGCTTGAGCCAACCATCAGTCGCATAAGAAGATAGCACGTCTCATGAGTTCACGGTCGCGTGAACAATGCAAGCGGACGCTTAGCTGGCAGATGTCCTGCAAGGATGTCAGCGCAAGTGTCAGTATTTCGTAATCGCTGTAGCTTTGCAGGCAATACGACAGCATCGCTGGCTCGGAGTTGGTTGCTGCTGCTAAACACTTGCAGGAAATTAAAAATGGGCGGATGAATGACTGTATGTATAGAAGTGGAAACGATACGTATTTGTACCCAGTCAGTACACAGTGGCTAGCTGAATTGCAATGAATCAATTTTCAAAACTGCTAATGAATACAGCAGGGACACATTACAAAATAAATTATGTGTTCCGAAATCGTCCTTATGTTAAATGACGATATTGTTAGACTATTGTTAATCATCTTCAGCTCACTACTACCGCCATATGTTGAACATTATTAGTCTTGCGATTCTGGTTATATTCCTTTCTCAGATATGACACGGATAGCTTTGTTCCAACATCATGTTTTATATTCAATCCACTGGGAATTCGGATTCGCATCCTCTACTTGGGGGCAGGGAAAGTGAAATTCGACTTTATTTCATTTAATTAGTTCATTAAGTCATTTAAATAGTTAATTTCAGAAGCAAATAATAATATATAATTAAAACGTATAAATAGAAAATATTTGAGATTTATTGGCGGTCAATGTAATACAACAAGCGCTAATGTCGGTTTTTTTTAACTTTCAATTCATTTCACATTTTCGAAAATTTTTAAAAAACGAATAACGGAATTCATCTTCTTTAAAACTTATACTTTTGGGAACGTTCAATAAATGAAGACCTTCAACACGCGTTCCTCAGATAACATCTGATTATTCTTAAAGTTGAAAACTGCCAAAATTCGTAAAATCTTATGTAATTTTGAAATGTTTTCACATTTGTTATTGAATGTCATTCTAACGTCTAAATTCTTTGATAGCAAAGAAAAAACTCGCAAATTCGTTTTCTCCACATTCTGACTTCAGAAATAAAAATTTACTCCACATATATAGTGGAAGATTTTTTCATGTAATTTGCAGGGTTTTGCGCACTTTTCCTCGTCGTAATCATGTTTCTAGAATAATTGTCTAGAGGTTTAAAAACTTGATTTTTGTGCTTCCAAAAGCTTTGAAAATTACAAATGTATTTAACAAGCGATTTTATATGAATATTCAATTGAGTGCTAACGTTAAATTGATAGATTCCATTATGTGGCAAGTAATTTTAAATTTGAAAGTTGAAAAAAAAATCTTTCAGTGCAGTGTCACGTCCTTTCGACGTTTTCGCTATCTCCAAAGCTTTAATAACCGCTGTTTTTAGTTCGAAGAAAGCTGAAACTACATCGTGAAACTGAGCCTTCCCTTTTACAAATAATTTTTTTCAACGATCTGACGACCCTAAGCCTTTTCAAACATTTGCAATGATATCGCACACAACATTTGGTTAGAAATACAAAATTTGAGAAAAATTTTTTGTTCGATATTTTTATCCAGTAAATATCGTAACGCACTACTGAGGTGTACCGACTTAAGCAGCTACTATTAACAAACTGGTGGACAGATCGCTTGCATAGTAATTAAGGACAGTTCTATCAAGCCTTTTATTGGCCACACTTCACCTAAGTAATTCTTTGTCGGTTTAATAGTTGCTCTACTTTATCATAAATTAAAAACAATTACGTGTTAAATGGATGACTTTCTGTAATTAATAAATTTTCAATGCCTTTACACATGGTATAACCCAATAAATAATAAAATAATGCTTCTCATTTAATGTGATATTTATATAATAGTGGCAGAGTGACGAATTCACCACATGAGCAATATTGGTATAAATGAGCTTATTTTTAAAACACTTTATAGAAAAAAACTAACACTCGCGCTCTAAATTATCAACTGACGGATCGCAAATTTTGCATCTATCCAAGAGATTAACTTTGCTTAGATCTTGATGCTTGGGAACAGCGCTTTTTTTAGCGAAGCCGATGCATAATTCATTATCAGCTGCACCGTTTTGTCATTTGTACCAGGAGTCCGTGCTGATCGGCTGTTTTTTATGCTGTGGATTTTCAAGCGTCAACCTTTAGTGAAAGAACGTTGCCCAGATAGAATTTATCAAGATTATTTAGCAGATTTAGAAATGTTAAAAATGATGGCTAACGGGTCTTATCTAATAGGATTAACATTTAAAAAAGTGAAGATACCAAAAGGGCTGATTTATTAAGAATTAGGTTTGAATATAATTAGCTTTAGCTCATCAGGACTGATATGTAGAAGAACTAAAAGGGTTGATAAGCCAGAAAAGTGAAAATATATAAGATAAAAGGAAGTGCCAAATATATAGTTAATCGAAACTACTTGAAGACCACAGTTTCTTTATAGATTTCAAGTAAATGCGATCAGACCACACATTCTCTCGAGTTTGTGAGAATAAAGGCAGGTAAATCACAAAGTTCATGGGACTAGCATTTCAAGGACCAATAGACTAACTATTGCTGCACCATACCACAGTATGTCCAAGATAATACGATCGAGCTGGAATTTGTATACGTTCTCTTTTATAGCTGTTATGCAAATTGAACGATCGGAATTTGCGGTTTTACTTTTTTAACTCTCTTTGTTGTATTTTATTACCCTTTAGTGTCACTGTTCAAAGAGAATTGATCATACAAAGCTTTTTCAAACTAGTCCATGTATAGCCTAGCGGTTTGTATTGCCTAGTCCGAACTCACACATAAATAGATTTATGCCAACCAATAAAAGCATTTCGAAGCGCCATGTAAATGACCAGCAACAGATGTGTGCCACAGTAGTTATTGAATTGTTGTAATTGTTGGTTTTGTTATGTAGCAGCACAATTGTTCTAATTTTGTTAGCATCCGTTTGAACGACGAACCAGCGCACCTAAATACATACATACGTACACACAGTAAATGCATAATATATGCATAAATGAATACGTGAGCATTTAAGGCGCACAACTAAATTTAAATATATGTGCATATTTACAGTGAGAGACACTTGAAGTGATCTTGAAGTTTGAAGCTTCAGTTCAGACAGCTTCAGTTGTGCTGATTTCTAACCTACCCACTTTATATCCGATAGCTGTCTTGGCATAAAGGAAGTACCTCCAGCTGATATGAAATTTTAAATTTTTATTTATGAAAATAGTAGAAGCTTAAGACTTTATTGAGACTTCATTTGAAGAAACCACCTTTTCTATTTTTTATTAGCAATTTGATGGAACCAAAAAACTGGTTTCCTTGCCTTTAATTTGCCATAGTACCACGGAAGGTGCGAGTTTTGTAAAAGCACCACAGATCTATAAACTATATACTAAGGAGTAAACTAAAGTGTAATTCCCCCCTTTTATGATTTTCTTGCAGTACTGAACATTTATTGCAGTCATTGTCATTGTGGCACTGACAGTCTTCCTTAGTTGTATGCACGCTCCTTGCATCCTTTGACCATTCGAATAGACAGTTGTGCAAATAGTTATGCACGAAGCTTCAAGTGGCAAGCAAAATAAATACATACATACATTCATACCATACCGTGTTTGCATAACGTTGCAAAACAAAATAAGGAGTTAGGCAAACAAGATGCATCAACAGCTGTCTGCAGGCTTTAGTCAAGGCAGAATAAGCACAAAAACGGAAATGTCGATTGTTGCATTCAAAAAGAGAATCAAAGGAATATTAATAATATCTCGAAACGAATTTTAAATTTACAAAATGAAGAGATGGTGAAAGATATTCCTCAAAAATGCAGCACTTAAATTGTGGACTTAATTTTAAAGTTAATTATTACTTTTGAATAAAACAGAAACGTTGTAGAAATATTCTTAAAGGAGTCATTACATAGAGTTAAAGTTAAACATTGAAAGTGAATAAAATCGTTCCCTTAATATACGATTAATACCGTTAGATATTCCTAATATTTTTTGAGCGAAAGTTATCTTTATGTTATGCTTCGTTTGGCGACATCCAAACGATCCAATAACACATAATAAATTTATATATTGAATGAAATAAATTGACCGACTGTTGTATTTCGGCTGTTTCTAACGACTTTTACCGGGGACTGTTATGAATTGTCAATGCTTGTCAATTATGGTAACAAATCAACGTAGATTTATCAGTGCCAGATGGTGCTTTTACACGAATTCACATACTTTTTTTTAATTGTTTTGAGCGATTTTTAAAACCTAGGCAACCATCGCATGCAAATCTTTTTCATTTGTGAAGGTTCGTAAATGGTACGACTTACGATACCACTGTTATTAATGAACACTTACAACTTCCTTATACTGTGAACCAACAAAAATTCTCCGATTTTCGCGGTATTTTTTGCACTACTCCCTGTTGTGACCTTCCTGAAAGGATGCATCATTTGAGATGGTGCGGTTACGTCCAAACTCAGCAAGCTAGTGCTGGACCATTCAAAATGCTGGGACTTCCTTAGCCAGGTTTTTTAATCAATGGTTCTTTTTCCCATTAGGAAATAAGGTTTTATCAAAAGACGAAATTCACTTACACAAACAGAAATAGCATCACTTTATCACTTTGAAACCAATAACTTATGACTTGTAAACGATTAAGTGAAAGGTCATAAAACTTTGATACAGAAATATTGATTTTCTGCTATTGGCGCGATATTTTAATCAAAACAATATACTTTTCGCACAAACTTTTTGACCCGTGTTGCTATCCCTATGCCATTAGTTGTAACTTTTATACTTTTTGCAACATGTTGCTAGTGTATAAAATTAGACGTGGGTAAAAAAGCGAAAAAAGCAAAAAATTAGCAAAACATAAAGAGCAGAAAGAAATAGATTAATAGCGTGCAATAATGTAGCGAAAAATGGCGGAAAACAACGAACAGACGAAATAAAACTAAACAACAACATGCGATACGAATCCACAGTTTGTGGCTTGAGGAGGCCAGAAGTGTAGAGCTAAACTCTTTGAAGCGCGTAGGGTCGAATTTCTTACGCTTTTATTTGTGTGTGTAGAAAAGTTTGTATGTAATTTTTTGGCGTAATAAAAGCTCGTCTAACCAATAATTATGTGGCCTCAGCCAGCTGCAAGAATTCGCACACCAACAGAAATAGCACTTGGTTACACTCAAGTGGTGGTGGTGGTCACCTTGTGGAAGGTAACCAAAGAAAAACAAATCTGATGTAAAGTGTGCGTGTTTAATGAAAAAACCGCGAGCAAAAAAGGCAAAAATCATTAGTTCAACAACAGCAAGTGTGCAAATTATAGACACCTAATTGGGTACTAGCAGCTGGCCAGTTAACCCATCCCACCAGTGAGTTTGTCTAATTTTTTGTTTTATTTATTTTTATTTGTTTGCTTTTCAGTGAAATGAAAGGTTTACATATACAGTCGAACTTCCATAACCCCAACTTCTATAACACGAAGTTCTCCGTATTTCGAACTCTTGAATTGGCAATATAAGTCAAATTTCATACGAATTTCCTTTCATAACTCCAAGTCTTCTAGCCTTTTTTTTTTTTTTTTTTTTTTTTTTTTTTTTTGAGGGAGAGAAGTTCAACTATAGTTGCCATTGTGTCAAGCTGTCATGTTATTTTTGCTCAGTATTGTTTGGCATTTCATCATGGGAAAGCTAACGCCTAAATCATATTTCCAAATCGTTCAATTTTATTACAAAACTTTACTTTCTGTAAAGAAAGAGTTTCGCGCACCTTTTAACTTAAGGTCAACATAATCGGCTCTGAGCGGACTATTCGCAACACCATCCACCTTTTTGAGACCCAGCATTCATTATTGGATATTATTCGACCGAATAGACCACATTTCGCACGGAGTGAAGAAATTATAGCAACCGTAGCTGAGAGTGTATACGAAGACCGTGGAAAGCCGATTCGGTGCCGTTCGCAGCAACTCGGGCAAACGTATGAAACAATTTACGTCGAGATCTTTAATGGAAAGCGTACAAAATATAGCCTGTGCAAGAACTGAAGCCGCTTGAAAAGTTTCAAGAAGATTTGACGTTTTCGAGCCAAATTTTGTTCAGTAATGAGGCCCGTTTCCGGCCCAATGAAGAATAAGCAGAAGAGGTTCATTAGCTGCCATTTTATCTAGAAAACCCAACGGTTTGATGTGATTTGTCAGCCGATGGAACCATCGGCCCATATTTCTTCAAGACTGGTGCCGGTTTCTCACCGCCTGTGACCGTCAATGGCGACTGTTATCGCGCCATGATAACTGACTATTTGATGCCTGAAATTGAAGCTGGGAATCTTGGCGACATTTGGTTTAACAAGACCACCCATCGCAGAGTGAGCAGATAATTCCGCTCATTAGGCCGGTCGAGTGGTCACCAAGATCGTATGATATTCCACTGTTAGACTTTTTCCTATGGTTATACGTAAAGTCTAAAGTCTATGCGGTCAATCCTGTTCCGATTCAAGCCTTGGAGCGAACCAACACGCGTGTCATTTACCAGTTGCCAATCGAAATGCTCGAACGAGGCATCGAAAATTGGACTCTACAGATGAATCATCTGATAAGTAGCCGCGGCCAATGTTTGAAAGAGATAATCTGCAAAAAATATTCCTTTAAATGATAATAAACATTTCTCATTAAATTTGAGGTTTTAGCGTTTTTTGTTTAAAAAAGTAGTGAATCTAGATAGGGAAGTTTTTTTGTGGATTATGGTGACTCGAGTTAGGGAAGTTCAACTGTAGTAGTCCGCATTTGAAACACTTTGTCCACAGATGGAAACAGGCTACTCCATATATCTAACCTTGCGACTTGATAATCACAGCAAATCACTTTAAGTTGAATTTATTGTATTTTGTTATTTTTAGTTTTAAATGAATTCGACTAATCGAAATAAATATAGTATGTAACATATAATGAAGCTACGGAAAGATTAAATGCATACTTGTATATAGTGCCTCAGGAAAGGTATGGAAGAACTTTATTCAATTCTGGCCTTACATCGTGTTATCTCATGCGCATTGGGGATAAACACCTTTTGATTATTAATAATACTAGAATTAAGAAAACTTGCTCATATGCGCCTATGAAGTCTTTGGCCGAATTTAACTTTTATAGCTCAGTTGATACAACTTTGTGTTACGCGATCTACTGAGGACTTGAATAAATATGTATCTCCATTAACTAATAGGCGAAAAACCTAAGAACTCTATTATTCTGATTTTTTACGATGACAGGGAGGTAATTTCAATATAATTATAACCTAAAATACCAAATGCCAATCTCTATACGAATATCCCCTAGAAATTAATATTGATAACAGTATTGGCAAGTTTTTCGTGCTGCTTGTGGTTATAATTTTATTAATGGCAATTTTAAAGTTCTGAAATAAATGAATGTGAAAATATTGCGAGTAAAAGTGAAACCAATGTCTACAGTTTAAAAATACGACGCCTTATTGCCTTTCAACGACAACAAAATGGTTTATGGCAGCTGAATTCGGGCACAATAACCATTCGATTATCACATTATGTTAAAACTTTTTTGGTCGTTTGTAAGAAATATTGCGAACTTTTGACAACAGGGATCTTAATGAAAGTTAAGCAGTAGTAGTTTTCATTTTATTTGGGATAAAAGTTAGCACTCATATTTGCAATGACTGTCTCTTACGAACGATTAATGATGGTAACATTATAAAACCACGAATGCTATAGAATAGTCAGTAGAAATATAGTGGGTGTTTTTTTTAAGATGTGTGGTTCTCAATGAATCAATACTTTTTCTGAAGTTGGCTCTTTTATCAGCTGTTATTTGATTTATAGACAGTTGTATTAGCCATTTTATAATGAGTTAATCCAGAACATCGTTTGTAAATCGTGCAAATGTATTACCAAAATATTAATTCATTGCGTGCTGCGTCGACAAAGCCGCTTCGCAGAGTTGGTATGAGCATCAATGGCACCACAAAACCTAGTAAATAGATTATGCGCATCCTCAGAGATGCCGTACAGTGCGCACCGAAGACAAACGTCCGCTGCTGTGAAACAAAAATCTGAATAAGTCCATCTGTCATCGTGCCCAAAAATTAGAGCTTTGGCCGTCTACTTTATGGAAGATTTTGCGGTAGGATCTTGGATTGCAGATTAACAAAAAGCGACCCAAAACGTGATGGCTACCGATCCCAATTTTCACAGGAAAATGTTATGGCGCCATGAGAAACTTTTTTGTAACTAAAGTGGAGGCGATGTTGATGTGGAGAGGCTCGGATCCAGAGTAGAATTTTGGATCCTTTTTTTTTTTGAAGAATATGACTTATGATGGAAATATTGAATATTTTTAAACTTTTTAATCGTTATAAAACAGATTTTCACAGAATAGGCTTGAAATCTTTTCGTCAATTTTGAACACTTTGAAATGAAAAACGCGTGAAAAATAAAAATATTTCTAACATATGAAATATAAGTATGGAAATCGTTTCTAATTATAAGAATTACACTGCATATATGTATGTGTATGTAGATCTAGAGTATATAAATTTTGTTGATACAATTACATATATATTTAAATTTTTTTTTATGCAACAAAGTGATAGCGATGACGTGAACCATACTATGAAAATATGTCAATGGCACTTTCTGAGTTCTATAAACAATAACTGTCATTGCCACTCGGTAGAGACACACCAACGCATGCAAATACATATATGCATATATACCCACATAGATGCTAGAGTTCATGCAACCATGGGCATGTGGTACGCGTATATTTAACGTTGTCTCCGAGCTGCTGTCATCTAGTCCATGCAGTAAAAAATAAACTAAAGCCAGTAAAATGAAATTGCGCCGGAGCCGTTGAAGGCGATCAAGGCGCATAAAGGAGCCGAAAGCAATAACTGCCAACTTTCAGGCAACTCTCAAGCTCGTACTAAACAGCAAATGGAAAGACTTTGCTGCCTGTAACTGCTGATAATCTGCGACTACAAGCACAATCGTTTCCTTTGTTTATTTAGCGCAACACTTTTCCTTCCTTGAGACCTTCAAAAGGGTGTTAATTTTCGGCAGCTAACTTTTTTACAGCTGAAGCAGTTATGCACACATATTAAAGTCTATGTTTGACAATAAAAAAACGGAAATAAAATTATTATCTGTTTGTACAATCGGTCGTAAAATGCAATATCGTTTCACAGTCGCGTAAAATTTACAAAAAAGAAAGAGCAGCACCCAGTTTTATATTGCATAATGTCTATAAATTTGCATACATAAACCAGTAAGAAGCGCTATGTTCAGATGTAACCGAACATTTTATACTTTGAAATTTGAAGGGTTCTATTTATAAAAAAAGAACTGGGTGTGGACCCCAATATAGCTCAAAAATTATTTTAGACCGAATCTTTGGAACTGATGTTTTCTATCAAATGCGGTATTTTTTCGTACTCCCCTGTATACAAGTTACAAAAAATTCGATAATCAATGAAACTTAGAATAGATTACAATCATATCCGTTATCTTATTAACTTATATTACAGATGACAGAATTTCTTAGTTGCATTTCTTAATTTTGCTTCGTGTCCGATATTTCAACTTACATATGTATATTCGTATTTGATATAAATTGAACTCAGCATGTCAGCAAAAGCCCATCCAGAAAATGGGTAATCATTATAAGAGATATGTGGGACCTAGAAAAAATGTATAGAAAACATATCCACTAAATTTCAATAAAACATTACACATGCTTTAAAGTCATGTGGAAAGTCAGACATCACTATATATTATATAATATAATATAATACCCAACGATTACCATCCTCCCACCCAACCGACGCGAGGGGCGCAATCCGCGAACGAGCGGAATTAGCCGGGTCATAAAAGGAGAGTTTTAAGCTGCTCAGCTACAGAAACAAAAATTTCAATAGCCAAAATTAAAAATTAAATTAAAGTTTATAATTTTTAAATGTTATTTGTTAAGAGTAGATAAGATAATTTTTTTAATGGTAAAGAGTGAGTCTGTTAGATCAAATGTGCTGGAATGAGAATTGAAATCATGACATATACGGCGGAATGGTTCGTTTAACTCAAAATTTGTTCTAGAAAATTTTAAAAGTAAGGGTCTAAACTGCCTGATAGAGTGAGCGGGAACGTTAAAATTAATATCAGATATGAGAGATGGGCTACAGACTGACCCATTCATAAGTTTTACAAGAAATATTATACCTTTCCTTTCGACATTATTCAAGTATACTCGAATACATATATCCACACAATCTTATATTTTGAAGATAAGACACCGGCCAGACATATTCGGCATAAAGTCTGCAAGAGTCACGAAAATCACGACAAGTATATAGGAGCTGGAATACAATTTAATACATTTTCAGCAGTTATATGTCCACTGTTAATTAAACATCTTACACATAGACGACATAAGACCTATCAGAATTTTGAAATTCTCATTTTAGTTATTGTATGGGAGCTAGATGTAATATTGACCCGAGTATATTTTTTTTGGAATCAAGACACACTATTACGAAACAGATTAAATATGATATAAAGTCAGAACGATTGAAAATCCCTTTATTAGATATTACGGAGTTAAGTAAAGTATCCTTCGGATTTTATCCATTTTATACCCAAGGATACACTGTTATTAGAAAGAGATTTTTCTTAGATTTCATAAAGTAACTCACATATTGATATATATATATATATATAAGGTAAACAATTTTCAAATTACGTACTTATATACATGTTATCATAAAAATATTTCCTCCAAACTTCAATAATACCGGGCTTCTCAATAGGGATGATATGATTTCTATATGTTGTTTCGGCCATTTAAAATATGTCATGATCTGTAATTTTTTACTTTGCATTCATCAATGTTTCCTATTTCATCATGAAGAGATACATATACGCCAGAACACGTTTGCAAGTTTTTCAGTTTAGCGTACATCTTCTTTATATAATGTTCAAGTGCCAATAGAACAAAGCACCCATCGAACTAAAAAAAATATTGCCGCCGTTTAGGCAAGTGTTACTGAAAACCGCAATTTGTTGATTCCAAGACGTTCTCAAGAATTAGAACTGTCTCCAGCCACGACTTGGCGGATTTTTAGAACGAATTTGGTCGTTTATTCATTTAAAGTTGTTCTCACTCAAAAACCGAAGCCATTAACCACACTAAACGTTGTAAGTTTGCTGATTACGCCTAATAACAACTTGGCAACGATAACGATGGTTTTAGGAAAATCTTCTTCTCCGATAAGGCTTGCTTTCATCTGAGTAGTGTGGTAGATAAACAAAAATGTTTACTTTTGTGCAAAGAAAATCCACAAATTAGTCCCAAGCAAACATTACATTCGCCTAAGTTGACAGTTGGTGTGGTTTTGGTCTGATGGAATAATAGGTGTGTACTTCATTCGAGCTCGTTATTGTCAATGGAGTGCGCTATGGATCGGTAACAACCAACTTTTTTTGGCTGCAATTGGAAAAAGTCTTGACAGCATCTAGTTCCAACATGGGGCTACATGCCACACAACACGTGCAACAACCGAATTATTGAGATATTTGGAGATTCGATTATTTCAAGAAATGGTGAGATAGAATTGCCTGCAAGAAGTTGTGATTTGACACCATTAGATTACTTCTTGTGGGGTTATTTTAAGTCAGTGCTCAGGATAATAAACCAGACTCTCTTCAAGCTTTAGAAGATTGAAAGAGCCATTCATGACATATGACTTGATTTAATGGAAAAAGTACCCAAAACTTGGATTCATCGAATTGCAAAAGAAGTCGTAGAGGCCGTTTGTATGACGTTATACTCAGAACTTAATTATATCGATTCTACTTCACACCAAACAAAAAAAATTTAATTTTGTTAACAATTAGTGAGTTTTTTTGTTAATTATATCACTCTTACTGGTAAAATCTGCATATGCCACAGATTGACCGATATTTTCTGTAAAAAGTAAGGCTTGAAGAGTTATGGTTCGATTTCAAAAGTAATATGTAAAGTTGATGTGTTTAAAGTCCGATTTCACATTGGTGCTAAAACGACTTTTTCTTAAGAAATGTGGTTGACTTAGCTCTAGATGTTTATTGTACACAAAATCTGTTAAGAACGGGGCCAAGCCCACTTAAAAAAATGTAAACTGCTTCTTTAAATAAGGCGTAAAATCAGTATATGAGACGCTTTAAATTTGTTTTTTTTTTTTTTTTTTTTTTTTTTTTGTTTTCAAGTGCAATTGAGGAAAGAAGAAGTTTTTGTATATCGTTTGCGTGAAACTGAAGTTAAATTTAAAATTTGATTACTCCGTAGAGAAACATATGTGGTTTGAATTTTTTTTTTTGATAATGGGATAATGGGAACGATACCTCATTAGTAAAAGTGTACTGGCCATAAACCATTAGTTGATTAGTTAGCTGATTAGAAATAGGCGGAAAGTAACTTTTAATCTGCAGAATGCCAAATAAATAACATCAAATGAGAAAAATGAAGCAACTTAGAAGATAGGATAGTCAAAACAATTCATAAAAAAGAAATACAATAACTGGACAGAAAGGCTGGTTCGTCAGTGTCTGTTTAAGGGAGAATTCACTGTATATATGTACATATTTCTACAACATACGCATGTATTCAAAATCCCCCAAAAAAATATAATACAGTTGAACTCAAACTTCTATAACTCGAAGTTCTCCATAACTCAAACTCTTGAATTGACAATATAAGTCAAATTGGATACAAATTTCCCGCCATAAGTCGATGTTTCATGTGGATTATGGTGATTTGAGTTAGGAAAGTTCAACTGTAATTATAATTTTCAGTAAAATGCCAAATCTTACGGGCCATTTTTTCAATGTTTGATCAGCAGCCGTTTGTCAGTTAAGTTCTGGTAGTCTTAACCAAGGTTCCTTCTTTCGGTAAAGAACCTTTTTTTACCTAGAACTGACAGACGGTGTTAAACTAACTGAGAAAACAGCCTTAAAATTTATTCGTAAATGAAATTATTCACTGTATTTAATAGTTTATTGTATGAATAATAGTATAAAATATATACCACAGCAACGCGTGGCCCGATCCGCTAATTTATATACCAACCAACCCTCCTACTAAATTTAAATAAAATTATTGTGCCACATATAAGTATAAAACACATTGGAAGAGTATGAAACGAGAAAAAACGTGAAAGAATTTTATTTCAGTCGGACAGTTACATGCTATAGTGGTCTGATGCAAATAATTTCTTCGGAGATTACACTATTTACTTAGACAATAAGCCATGACTAAATTCGTGAAGATAACTCGTCAGATAAAATGTAATCTGAAATTTAAAAGAAATTTTGCAATTCCCGCAACAATGCGCGAGCAGATGAAAATTCTACAGAAATTTAATGTCCGCACGATTCCTGAAACAATGCGCGTGCTAACCAAAATTCGAAGGAATTGTAGTTTGTAGTTTCACATTAATTCGTGCGCTGCAATTGTCGCAAAAACTTTGTATCCACGGTCTATGTCGAAAAGAACAATTGAAATTCAGTCTTGAACCATCATTAAATATGAACAGTCGTTATGTTATTATTACACGACTAAATCGACTCTGCTCTGGGTCTTAGAAACTTCGTGGCAAACATAATATATTAGGTTGTCAAAAAAGTCTTGCGGTATTTTCGCTAGTTGGCGCTGAAAGCGCATAGTTCTAGTTTTATTCGTCGCATCGGGTCATGCTATACCTTTGTGGAAAGCTCATTTCACACGTGATTGATTGATTGTCTTTCTTTTACATGGAGGAAAATAAAGAAAAAATATGGCATATTTTACAATACTATTACGATAAAGGCAAAAATGCATCTCAAGCCGCCAATAAAATTTGTGCGGTTTATGGACCCGATACAGTTTCCATTTCCACCGCACAACGATGGTTTCAACGTTTTCGTTCTGGTGTAGAGGTGGTCGAAGATGCGCCACGCTCCGGAAGGCCTGTCGTCGAAAATTGCGATAAAATCGCTGAATTGGTCGAAAGGACCAGCATAGTAGTCATCAAACCGTTATAAACCATTTGAAGAAGCTTGGAGTCACTAAGAAGCTCGATGTATGGGTGCCACACGAATTGATTTAATAAAAATATAGCAAGACTTTTTTGACAACCCAATACTACGTTCAGAGCATAACGATTGTAGCAAGTTCCAGTGAGATGGAGGTTTAAAGGTTAAATAACTTTTTTACTTAAACTTATCAAACAAAACTTAACAAAGATAGAAGGTATGTAATAAAAAATCTTTGAAAATTCCATACTGTCTTATTATTGAAAAGCGGAATATTTCGAGAAGTATTAATGATAGCGGTTTTGACCTCAGACCTTTTTTGTAGCAAATAAAATTTCCTACAAGTTTGTCATGTACATTTTTTCTATAGCTCTTGTCATTTACGAGATATATACAAAAAAATACGAATTTTGTGGGAAAGTCAGGTTTAGAGCCCCGTACTACCTCGCCGGTGTGATTTTCGACTTTGTCGCAATGGCAACTTTTGTACATAGAGTGTCCAATTCTGAGGAATATGTGTCTAAAGTCAAAGCGATGCCATAAAATGCTTCTGAACTATAGCAATTTATAGATAAAAAATCACGATTGTCGTGACTTTCAATGCAAAATTTTTACATGCTTTGGTCCAATCATTTTCAGGGATTTTTTTAGGGTATTTCAACGGAAATTTCATGATGGGATTGAAAAAAATGAATAGTTGAAAAAGAAAAATCACCCTAATGTATATATTCAAGCATGTGGCAACTGTCATTCAAATACTGTTGAAAACAGTACAAAAAAATTTCATTCTAACAAATTTCAGGGTTAAATAATGTTCTATTGCACCCGAATATGGGTAACCCTTACGTTATTCATTTTAATTGTTTTTAACGATTATTTCTTACATTTTAAAATGTTGTTTATTTTTCAGATGAAATCTAATACGAGTTCACAAAAATTCAACAATAAGGAAAACAACAAAAAATATAATAGCTATTCTGCGTATTTTATTTACTCTGCTAACATTGCAAGCACCAATTTGCATATCCGTCTACAATATACACGTATATGAACGCTTCTCTCCTAAACATATACAATTCACATACACATTTATATGTATATCTTGACATAAGTGTAACAATGCACTATAGTAAAATAAAATATTTGCATAACAAGGAACACCGCTGCTCCACCACCAACAACAACAATACACCACCCTCGCTTCACACGTGCCACAGCTCTTATGGACATTTTTCCGATTTAGCATTTTGTCGCGTTCGATCTGTAATAAAAGTGAATAAAGGTAAATCGACCTGCAGTTGATAATGCCAGAGTTGTATCGCGATTTTCCAGTTTACCCATCACTATCACATTTCAGACAGGCTATTACCTTAGAATCACTTACAACACAGGCAAGCACAAACATTCGTACATACTTGTATGTATGTAGAGGTGTGGGTGAGTGCTTGTAGTACAATACGCAAACATGTGTGCGAATGTGAGGAAATATAGCGAGTGTGTGTCCTTTATGGTTCGTGAATCCAATGAGTGTTGAGTAAACGTAAATTCGATTTAGCACAAGTGTGAGTAATAAAATTGCACAACAGAATAAAATAAGTAGACTGGTAGAAGGCGCCCTTATTCGAGTTGCTGATGGCGGGGGGCATAGGAAACTTGGCCTTAATAAAACTAACTAAAGGGCAAACAAATATATATATTCAAATCAATGGACGGAGAATAGGCACAATTGCCATTGTAACATAAGCTGAAGGCATGAAATAGTGAGTGCTCTCAAAGACATTCAATACGAAAGAAATATTTCAACACTTTTTACCGCCATACATATCACATAATACATACAATGTCGATTAGATATTCAATGCTTTGTATATCTCCAAAAATTGCATTTAATTTCAATATAAGGGTTGATTATAATTCGATTAGGCGATTTCGTGGTTTTTTTTTTTTAAAGAAAGTACTCAATTGAATGTTTCGGACGGACGTAATACGGTATATTTTCAGCTATATTTTAAAATTTTTATTTTATAAAAATATTGAAAGATAACGGAGTTATGTGCTGTCTTCGGAGGTGCCAAAAAAAATTTCCCCAACTGCTTACATGATTCCGGCCGAATGAGTACCTCAAACAAAACAATTCAAAAAGGTTATTACGAGGACTGCTATATATATTTCTGGCCTAATAATGAAAGTAGGCATATTTATCAACGAAAATGTTTTTTTTTTTTTTTCGTTGGATTTGGCTCGTCTTGGAAGACCCACACGGTCGATTGCTGTTTTGTTTCGGGCTCATACGCATAGATCCATGATTTGTCACCTGTGACGATCTTATAAACGTCCTTTGAAGCACCGCGATCGTATTTTTTCAGCATTTCTTTACACCAATCCACACGAGCCTTTTTTTGAGCGATTATCAAATTGTGCGGGATCCAACGAGAACAAACCTTTTTTACAGCCAGGTGTTCATGCAATATCGAATGTATGCTGGTGGGAGAAATGCATAGGCATGCCTCTATCTGAAGGTATGTTACATGACGGTCCTGCATTATCAGTTCACGTACGGCATCGATGTTTTCTGGCACAACGGCTGATTTTGGACGACCTTCACGGAAATCGTCTTTGAGCGAGCTTGGCCACGATTGAATTCGTTATAACAGTGCTATAGAATGGTGCTTCATAGCCATACAAAGATTTTAGTTCATCGATGCACTCTTGTCGTGATAATCCACGTCGAAAGTTGTGAAAAATGATCGCACGAAAATGTTCACGAGTTAATTCCATTTTTTGGCCGAGATGAATTTTTTAATTCCCTGTAAATAAAACAATTCACGATTAAATGACAAAACATTCTGAGTGATGTTATGCTAAAAAATGTCAAACTTTCCAATGGAAATGTCAGATTGCACCTGGCAACACTTAGTGTTGCCTAGTCCAGAAATATATATAGCAACCTATGTAAAGCTAACGATATTTCCTATGCAATGACCTACGATCTTTGAAAAATAGCAAAAATTAACCAAATGGCATAGTTTTGAAAAAAAATCGTTTTTTTAGGTAAAAAATTGTCGTTTTTTTAATGCCAAATTGACAATTTCCAACCAATTAAAAAGTTCGTAGATCTTTGTATAGTAAATTTATTCAACACTCAGTTTTAATTTGAAGTCGATCAGTTAGTTTCTCGTTGAGTTATGATGTCAGCAGCTATGAAAAATGTCCTTTCGAGAAAAACACGTTTGATGTTTCACTTATATATGTTTGTACCTGCGAGCGGTCACTCTTTAGAACGCTGCCATCCAAAACTTATTTCAGATACGACCTTGATGATTTCACAGGATATTTTTGGAAATATATACTTTTTTTTGAAGTTGTCACACTGGTATAGTCCCTTAAGTTGACTTTTAAAAAACCGAGATATCTTAATTATCTACAGCAAAATTTACATTGTATCAAAATTGAGGGCGAGCAATTGGCAGTTTTGCTCCATGATCGAATTATTTTACAATTGTAAAAGTCGAATTTCCTTAATTACTCTCTATATTACACTATATATTGCAATTAAATTAACAAATACTGAAATTGTATTTACTTTCACACGCCAACACAATTGACCGTAGGAACCTTACTAGTACCACTCATCACAACGCTTTGACAAAAATTTCAGCTAATGAAATAGGAATTTCCAGCAGTTTATGCAGGCGGTTATTCTATGAACATTAATATTTAAGTTATAAATACAGTGCATAATCAAATTTTTGCATTCTTGCTGAAACAAAGACAATTTGTAGTAGGGGGTGTTATATTAATTCATATGGGAAAATTGTAGGATATTACAAAATACTACTATAGAATGTAAATAGCCAAGGTTAAACTTCGAAATCTCTATATTTCGATTATTAGGAATACGCTGTGAATGATGTTTCTCAATGAAATAAACAATATAAGAATTGTAAATATTAAATTTGAAAATAACACTAGTTTACAGTATTGAACTTTTTGTCTGTTGCCGCGAATTCTTCGATTGATATTGTTCACTTATTACTTGTTTTTGTCAAATCTACCCTCAAAAATGTTTGAGCAGCTCGAGTTACTTTGTTTTTGATTTTTATCATTTAAACATATATATTAATCGAAAGCAGGCGTATTTTACTGTGTTAAGATTAGTTTCTCAAGTTTTTGCGTCATAAGTAGTTCAAGAAGACGTTGTTTAAATAAACCAGATCATTTTTGCTATTTTGAGTATTTTGGGGTGCTCTTGGATAAAAATAAGAATTCTTGGGCTCCCAATTGTGTTTGAAATACTTGTGTGGAATATTTAAGATTATGGAAAAGTGGTAAAAGAAGTGCCTATAAATTTGGAACACCGCCTATTTGGCGAGAACCACGAAATCATCTCGTAGACTGTTATTTTTGTAGTGTGAACATAAACGGTTTAAATACTAAAAACCGAGCTAAATGGAAGTACCCAAGTACTAGTTGTATTCAACGTCCAGGGCAGCGTTCACCTAACTCTTGAGAGCCTAAAAATATATCTGAACCATTAGAGCAAGACATTGAAGGACCAAGCTCATCACAAAATGATGCTGATTTTAAAGGTATGTCTAATGAGCCAAAACGCTTTTCCCAAAATGAGTTGAATGATCTTGTAAGAGATTTAAATCTTTCTAAACAAGCTTCAGAATTGTTAGCATCAAGACTGAAAGAAAAAAACTTGCTATCCTCGGATACTAAAATAAGTTTTTATCGTGAAAGAGATGCAGAATTACGGCGTTATTTTTCCGAAGAAAACGGCATTACCTTTTGTTTAGATATCAAAAACTTGTTTATGAAAATGAGCTTGAAGCGATACGAACCAAACGACTGGCGTTTATTCATTGACAGCTCAAAACGTAGCCTTAAATGTATTCTATTACATAATGGAAATAAATACGCTGGGGTACCTATTGCCCACAGTACAAAGTTAAAGGAGAAATATTGTAACAGCTAGTCTTGAACCAAATAAAATACAATGACCATGAGTGGCGAATTTGTGTCGATTTAAAAATTATCAACATTCTTCTCGGTCAACAAAGTGGTTATACCAAGTTCCCTGTTTCATATGTCTTTGGGACAGTAGAGCTAAACGAGAGCATTAGTAGCTCGTAACAAAATTATCCTTCCACCATTACATAAAACTGAGCATCATGAAACAGTTTGTAAAACCACTAGATAAAGATGGGAACTGCTTTTCTTACATTTGCCAAAAATTTCCTCAGCTCACTATGGAAAAGATTAAAGCCGGAATT
This sequence comes from Bactrocera zonata, assembly GCA_037783105.1. Taxonomy (NCBI): domain Eukaryota; kingdom Metazoa; phylum Arthropoda; class Insecta; order Diptera; family Tephritidae; genus Bactrocera; species Bactrocera zonata. The sequence goes on from JBAWJQ010006316.1 coordinate 267,489, forward strand.
TTTGATGGCCCCTACATTAGACAACGTACGAAAGATATTCAATTTAGAAATTCTATGACTGAGTCAGAACTAAAGGCTTAGACAGCATTCCTATCTGTGATGCAGAATTTTCTCGGAAGTAAAAAATCTGAAAATTAGATTGAACTTGTGGAAGACCTTCTGCTACAATTAAAAAATACGGGATGCAATATGAGTATAAAACTCCACTTCCTCCATAGTCAACTAGAGAGGTTTCCGGAAAAGCGCTATCAGGGTTTCTGGGATACAAATGTGATGTCTAACTACTTTTGGTCTCTAATACGTCATTTTCCAAAGTCTACACATTGAAGAAGAGTTTTAAAACGAAGTTTTTTAGAACTTAATAATTAATTATTTTTCTTAATAAAATTTTTCTTAACAAATACATGTTTTTTCTGTGTAATACCTACATAGCTGAAACTCTGAAAGTAGAGCTGTTAAAATTTTTTTGGAAATAGCATACTCGTATTATATGTAGTCAGCAACAGCTAAAATTTCTTCGGCAACAAATGAACTGTAAACTAGTGTAATCGCTTTGTTAAGCCTTATGGTGTTAGGCTTAGTTAGATATGAGAAGAATTTTAAATTTTAATAATTTTTATTTAGTCAGTAAACCATTTTATCTTACAAAAACAGGAAAAAATATCTATTATATAAAAAAAAAATTAAAATAGAATCATATTTCGATCAGGCACTAATTTCATTCAATTGGAGAAAAGCGATTATGAAATTTTACACGAAAGCTCCAGAGTACCCATAACCCTTTACTAATTATCGAATAAGTGGAAAGGTATCTTTTGTTTACAACACATTTTCATAGAATGTTTTTAACTTTAAGAAAATGCAACAAAAAAATATTTTTTTTGGAAAGTTGTGACCATTCCTAACCTCTTGTATCAATGACCTCATACATGAGACGTCCATGCTTGCTATTGTTATTGTAGCACCAAAAATACTTTTAAATAATTTCAAGATTTTTTGCCGAGGACTATCAACTTCTTGCATGACCAAAATGCAGTTCCTTTCGGTTAGGTAAGCCCTAGTGTCATGGGACCGGAATGGCTTAGCTGCTTTATATTTGAGTTATTGCCTTATTCTCAGCTTTTTTTCAATGGTCCGTATGATGATTACTTTTGTACTTAAAGTAATACAATTGTACAACATTCACCAGTTGACACTTTCTGAGTGCTCCATAATATTTAATTTGCCTGTTGATGAGATGCCAAAGGGCACTTTCACTAACTGAGATTACTATATATGAATAGTTCTTACTTCCACTGCGCTTTCACTTTGGCACATTTTCTAACTGTACATAATATTTCAATAATATACTATACCTACAACATGTCTGACAACAAATAAGTCAGTGGAATCTAAACTATGTATGAAGCTTTGTGCAAACTTCGGAGCTCATGTGCTACAACGCCACGGCTAGTTGCTTCAAAGTGAAAAGTTTTCAAACAACGATATTGAGTTAATTTTCCTTGCATTGTGGTTTTAAGTCAACTAAGGACTTACTTACTTAGTTGAAAATTCGATATTTGAAACGTGACTTAATTTCGGGTGTCCAAAGTCTTCTACTTATTTACTTTAATTACAACCATAAAAAAAAATAAACTTCACTGCATCGAAGCTTGAAAAAGGAGCATGAAAATAGCATTTTTTACTTACGTCTATACAACGGGTTTTTCAATAAGGGCGCTACAATAGTTTTTAAAACTGTTTTAAATATCAGTGAAATTATTTGTTCCTGTGAAACACATAGCGTATGTGCCATTACAAATGGAACTAGACTTCTTTTGCATGGCCACCATGGTCACGCTTGCAGAAGTCCAGAAGTTGAACCCAATTCTCGACGATTTTCAAGCATAAATCGACCGATACTGCGTTCGCTAATCATACGAAGTTCATCAGTCATCGCTGGCTTGTTGAAAACGCCCATAGACTTGACGTGGATCCACAGAAAATAGTCTAACGGCGTCAAATCGCACAACCGAGGCAGCCAATTGACTCGGCCATTTCGTGATACGTCACACGTTCACTAAACTTGATTTTCAATAAATCGATTGTAACATTCGCTATGTGGTTTGCGGCGCCGTCCTATTAGAACCAGGTATTGACCCAATTTATATCATCCAATTTGGGCCAAAATTCGGTTATCATTCAGCGGTAGCGCTTCCCATTCACAGTGACGCAGTGGTGACTCATGGAGTACGTGTGGATCGCTGTCTGTCCAATAATACATATTTTGTTCATTGACGAAGCCATTCAGCCAATAATGAGCCTCATCGCGGAAGATGATTTTTCGATGAAAATCCAGATAAATTTTAAGTTGTTGCGCAACCCAATTCACGAACATACGACGATTCTTGTGTTCAAGCGGCTTTAGTTCTTACGTCCATTCGATTTTGTAAGGATGTAGGCAAAGACCTTTTCACAAAAATCGCCACAACGACACATCTATGTGAATACCCAAAGCTTGAGAACCAACCCAATTGATACGCCAGCGGCAGCAATATTCTCGGCGCTACGGGCATTTCTTTTTCTAACTGGCACGGGAACATTTTGTACTGTGAAAGTGGATTTTTCTATGCGTCCACTAGACGCTCAATTGTAGATCTGACAGGATGATTGTGATGACTATAAATTGGAAGTACCGCTCTTAAAGTTGTGGCCACTGACTACGAATTTCGGTAGTCAATTTTAATAATTTCGACTCATTGTTAAATCGTATAGCTTTTCATGATGAAATGGCAACCTTACTAAAGAGCTTGACATTTCTCTTTCTTCTTCTTCTTTACTAGCGTAGGCACCGCTTACGCGATTAAAGCCGAGTCAACAACAGCGCGCCAGTCGTTTCTTCTCTTCGCTACTTGGCGCCAATTGGATATTCCAAGCGAAGCCAGGTCCTTCTCCACTTGGTCCTTCCAACGGAGTGGAGGTCTTCCTCTTCCTCTGCTTCCCGCGGCGGGTACTGCGTCGAATACTTTCAGAGCTGGAGTGTTTTCATCCATCCGGACAACATGACCTAGCCAGCGTAGCCGCTGTCTTTTAATTCGCTGAACTATGTCAATGTCGTCGTATATCTCGTACAGCTCATCGTTCCATCGAATGCGATATTCGCCGTGGCCAACGCGCAAAGGTCCATAAATCTTTCGCAGAACTTTTCTCTCGAAAACTCTTAAGGTCGACTCATCGGTTATTGTCATCGTCCAAGCCTCTGCACCATATAGCAGGACGGGAATTATGAGCGACTTATAGAGTTTGGCTTTTGTTCGTCGAGAGAGGACTTTACTTTTCAATTGCCTACTCAGTCCAAAGTAGCACCTGTTGGCAAGAGTAATCCTGCGTTGGATTTCCAGGCTGACATTGTTGGTGATGTTTACGCTGGTTCCAAGATAGACGAAATTATCTACAACTTCAAAGTTATGACTGTCAACAGTGACGTGAGTGCCAAGTCGCGAGTGCGACGACTGTTTGTTTGATGACAGGAGATATTTCGTCTTGCCCTCGTTCACTGCCAGACCCATTTCTTTTGCTTCCTTATCCAGTCTGGAGAAAGCAGAACTAACGGCGCGGGTGTTGAGGCCAATGATATCAATATCATCGGCATACGCCAGCAGTTGTACACTCTTATAGAAGATGGTACCTTCTCTGTTGAGTTCTGCAGCTCGAACTATTTTCTCCAGAAGCAGGTTGAAAAAGTCGCACGATAGGGAGTCGCCTTGTCTGAAACCTCGTTTGGTATCGAACGGCTCGGAGAGGTCTTTCCCGATCCTGACGGAGCTTTGAGTGTTGCTCAGCGTCAGTTTACACAGCCGTATTAGTTTTGCGGGGATACCAAATTCAGACATCGCGGCATAGAGGCAGCTCCTTTTCGTGCTGTCGAAAGCAGCTTTGAAATCGACGAAGAGGTGGTGTGTGTCGATTCTCCTTTCACGGGTCTTTTCCAAGATTTGGCGCATAGTGAATATCTGGTCGGTGGTTGATTTACCAGGTCTAAAGCCACACTGATAAGGTCCAATCAGTTTGTTGACGGTGGGCTTTAATCTTTCACACAATACGCTCGACAGAACCTTATATGCGATGTTGAGGAGGCTAATCCCACGGTAGTTGGCGCAGATTGTGGGGTCTCCTTTTTTATGGATTGGGCACAGCACACTTAAATTCCAATCGTTGGGCATGCTTTCGTCCGACCATATTTTACAAAGAAGCTGATGCATGCTCCTTACCAGTTCTTCGCCGCCGTGTTTGAATAGCTCGGCTGGCAATCCGTCGGCCCCTGCCGCTTTGTTGTTCTTCAGGCGGGCAATTGCTATTCGAACCTCTTCATGGTCGGGCAATGGAACATCTGCTCCATCGTCATCGATTGGGGAATCGGGTTCGCCTTCTCCTGGCGTTGTACGTTCACTGCCATTCAGCAGGCTGGAGAAGTGTTCCCTCCATAATTTAAGTATGCTTTGGGCATCGGTGACTAGATCACCTTCGGGGGTTCTACAAGAGTATGCTCCGGTCTTGAAACCTTCTGTAAGCCGCCGCATCTTTTTCGTAGAATTTTCGAGCATTACCCCTGTCGGCCAGCTTATCAAGCTCTTCGTACTCACGCATTTCGGCCTCTTTCTTTTTTTGTCTACAAATGCGTCTTGCTTCCCTCTTCAACTCTCGGTATCTATCCCATCCCGCACGTGTTGTGGTCGATCGTAACGTTGCGAGGTAGGCAGCCTGTTTTCTCTCCGCTGCGACACGGCACTCCTCGTCGTACCAGCTGTTCTTTTGCACTTTCCGAAAACCAATGGTTTCGGTTGCAGCTGTACGTAAGGAGTTTGAGATGCCGTCCCACAGTTCCCTTATACCGAGTTGTTGACGAGTGCTCTCAGAGAGCAGGAGTGCAAGCCGAGTAGAAAATCGTTCGGCTATCCGTTGTGATTGCAGCTTCTCGACGTCGAACCTTCCTTGTGTTTGTTGGCGTGCGTTTTTTGCTGCACAGAGGCGGGTGCGAATTTTGGCTGCAACAATATAGTGATCCGAGTCGATGTTAGGACCTCGGAGCGCACGCACATCTAAAACACTGGAGACGTGTCTTCCGTCTATCACAACATGATCGATCTGGTTGGTGGTTTTTCGATCCGGAGACAGCCAGGTAGCTTGATGTATCTTCTTATGCTGGAATCTAGTACTACAGATAACCATATTTCGGGCCCCGGCGAAGTCGATCAGCCTCAACCCATTTGGGGATGTTTCCTCGTGGAGGCTGAATTTACCGACCGTAGTGCCAAAGACACCTTCTTTGCCCACTCTGGCGTGGAAGTCGCCAAGCACGATTTTGACATCGTGGCGGGGGCATCTCTCATAAGAGCGCTCCAAGCACTCATAAAAGGCATCTTTGGTCACATCGTCCTTCTCTTCCGTCGGGGCGTGGGCGCAAATCAGCGATATGTTGAAGAACCTCGCTTTGATGCGGATTGTGGCTAGACGTTCATTCTCCGGAGTGAATGATAGTACTCGGCGACGGAGTCTCTCTCCCACCACGAATCCAACACCAAACTTGCGCTCCTTTATATGGCCACTGTAGTAGATGTCACAAGGACCTACTCGTCTCTGTCCTTGTCCCGTCCATCGCATTTCTTGGACGGCGGTGATGTCAGCCTTTATTTTCACGAGGACATCAACCAGCTGGGCAGCGGCACCTTCCCAATTAAGGGACCGGACATTCCAGGTGCATGCCCTCAATTCGTAGTCCTTATTTCGCTTGCCATGGTCGTCATCAAAAGGGGGGTCTCTCATCTGAGGCAGATTGTTGGTTTTCATTGCTGCGTTTTTTTTTACGTGGCGGGTCCCAAACCCAGCGCACAACCCTAAGTAGGGGATATTTCGCCTTCTCACTTTAGCTCGCCTTCAAACGGATGTTCTTAGGCTACCCAGAGTATACTTGGTCAGAGACCGGAAGTCGTGAGCTGCTTGAGTCATATGTAAAAGAATCGTTTCTGGCCACTCCCAAGTGAACGGCGATCAGAGAACTTTCCTCACTTGCGTGAACTTCTACACATGACTCCATCCTCCATTTCTCTTTAGTGCGAAAAAATATGGCGTCGTTGGCTGCCTCTATCGGTCTACTGACTTACATTTAAGAACATCCATTCCTGGTCAATATCTGCCCTTAGTCCCCTTAAATCTTCTTCACTGATTTATATATAATGTTAATTCAAAATTTGCTTTGATTTTTTGGAGACCTAAACAAAGTATATTGAAAGGCTTTTCAACTGAATTGATTAATTGAATGAATATTGTTTTTTATTCTAGCGTACCATTTGATAAAACAACAAAACACCAACTACTATGTGTGTCCAATCTATGTTCATACATATTTCAAATGTATCAATATCAATAGAGCCACAAAATAACAGGTGTTTTGTGAAAACGGCGATTTTTATAGAATATTTATACAATATTGAAGAGATTTCGAAGCACTCTACAGCTTTGAAAACGCTACTTTATTGGTTTGATCTCCGGCTTTGCATCAGCAGCTGCTCCATTGTCAAGCTTTCATACAATTCACAATTCATTTCCACGCACAATGGCGTCGTATTAAAATTTTAGTCTCTTGCACCCACATGTGCAGGCTCTCACATACACATACATGCATATGTGTAAACAATAAATGCATATTCGATAAATAAAAGAGTGTTGATAGCGAAAAGTGAGTGGGCAGAAGGGGAGAAATACTAATTGTGAAGTGTTCCGGTGGAAGTGCGCTGAAAAATGAATTTCGAAAACCAAGGAACAAAAATTGTTAACATAAAAAACGGTTGAATGAAGTTCAACTGCCGCAGGTCTTATTTGATTGAGTGCTAACCAGGCAGACACGTCAGCGAGTTGTAGATCACTTTACGACTGGTATTAAGCTAAAACGCAACTAGTTAGTTAACTGTTCTTTTTCCATATAATCAACTGCCATTTCTGAGGTTTGCAAATTTAAGCCATAAACCAAACAAGTTTATACTACTTTACATCAAAAAATTATTTATAACATATCTATCAAAAAAAACTTAAAAAATCGTTTTAGAATTGCTATAGAATTGATATATTTCTGACAAGTATAAACTGGTATAGTTCCTCGACCAGCTTTATACCTCACAGCAGTCTGCATGGTGGGTAGTGTGTTCGCATTGAATCGTGTGTGACCGCACTAGCAATACAGCGCGAATGGAGTGATGCAACAGTATGCCGTTGCATAAAGACATTCAACCGCCTTAAATGCATCGATGCACCGATGTTTTGTTTCACTGCCTTTCACTCCTATTTCCTCTTTTTCTTACTTGAGCTTTCAGCATTCGCATAAATTTCAGCGCTCGAACAAAGAGTATGACTGTGACAGGCACCACAATTCGTTGGTGGCTTCGGATCACATTGCATTGCATACAATTCGGCGTAGCGCATGCATACTCGCACAAATCCATTCTTACGTAGAAACATGTTTCAGTGGACCTTGCGTTCCAGGAAGGCAGAGGGTAGATGTGAGTTGCATTCATTCTTGTTTTCCATATGCAGTCGAGTCATCATATTTGCTACGAGTTGCATGTGTGTGCGTGTGCATCCATGCACGTACATACTGTAAACACGCACACAAATGTGCTGTACATGGACTGGTGCCGTTTCCTTGCTGCCGGTGTTTCTGCACTTTCGTAAGTGACACGAATTTATGACCGCAACACACTGCGTTGTTACACCTGACTACCAGCTTACCTATACTACTTATAACTACAACTAAACCCGCTCGAGCCATAACTCCTTGATGATTGCTCTGAAATCGTAATTTTACCCGCATATATCAGCGTTGAAAAGAAGTTGAGTTATCCCTCAGAAACCTTGCAAAATATTATTATGCAAATATATTAATTTTTTACACTTGTAGTGTTGCTTAATTTCTTAATACCACAACAAGTTCGTGCTGATAAAAATAAGGTTTGTCGAATTTTTCCTTCGAATTTCATTTCGAAAGTAAAGCTTGCAATTGTGTTAAAAAATATCACGTAATTATGGACTTTTTCAATGGTTGTGTATTTTATTTTAAAATATTTTTATATGTTTAAAAAGTTCCAACGCCGATTATTTGCAGACTCACATTAAATATATTGTATATGCCTAATCGGAAGATAATATGTTAAGTCATTACTTACTAGTTCTTCTAGCTTATATCTTCAATTCAATTTAGTCTGTAAAAAAATCACCAAACCTTTGGAAATGTTTTCAAAAATTACCGGTGTTGATACTTCTTCGTATTGATCCTTCTCAAATACGGCAATTTCGCTAATAAGATAAGGTCTGAAGACCACGTTAATGTTTCGGATTTTAGCCCAACGTTTGTCCGACAGATGCAACGTGTTCATTGGAGCGATTTTGGTATTGTTGCAATACAGATTGACGATTTCTCAATATCTCGTGCTTAACAAAGTGCGGCTTCAAACGACGAATATTATTATCAGTTGGCGTTTTGTTGGTCACGATTTGGGCGACGATATGTATGTTGCATTAAGGGGTTACTTGTGTTTACGGGTTCCAAAAAATCAATTTTTTATTGCCTTATTAAATTTTACAATATTACTAATAAAATTGCCCTTAATTTTCAAGCTGATCCGAGTAATAATTTCGGAGATACAGTTTTATCGCTCGAGGCTAGCTATGCTAAGTGCGCCGCACAGTGGGGTATAGGACCCCCAAAACGGAGATTAATTCAGGGAAGTAGTATTTTTAAAATATTATAATTTTTTATTATTGAATAAGCACAAATACATAAAAAAACTAGCATTTCATTTAGTTTAATGACTGTCGTCGGAGTTGCAAGCCTCTAGTTCCTCCATATGTGCATCTCCAGTTTCATCATCACTATCATCGGATCGAACAGCACTTACTGAAATAGTTGGCGGAATAAGCAATTCTATTACCGATTTTGGTAGGGCTTGAAATTTTTTTTGGTAATTTAATTTTGCTGCTAATGATCGGATCGGAGCTCAGTAGAAACCTGTTTAAAATGTCTTCATTTGATTTCTCACGGCTACATTTACGTGAAAAGTGCTCCCTATAGCATTTAAAGTCCTTGTTTCTAGCTTCTTGGGCTTCCTCTGAAAGTTGTCCGATTGGTAGAAGTGCATGCAATACAATTTCAGGGCCATGAATAAAATATTTGTGCAAAGTGGTAGGCATTTTATACCATGGATACATTTTAACATAATGTCTGGCAGTGTTGTGACAAAAATGTCTGAATTTTTCAGAATGTATTTCATGACCCGAAGAAACAGTTATTAATATCACGTGCATTTTGTTGATCAGTTCTAAATCGATTTTAGTAATATCTGCAGAAACTTCAGCGTTTTCAAAGAATCTTCTGGCTGTATTACCATCGTTAGAATTTCCAAAGCCAGGCTTTGGTTGGTCGATAATCAATCCGGTTTTGACTCTAAATTCATTTTGAATGCGGGCTTTAGTAGAATTTATAATTTGTTTATCATTATCCGATACAGCTTTCCACTTTTTTATAGGTAATTTGTAAGACAAGTGTATGAGACACTCAAAAAATCGAATCCATCCATGTAATATAGACAAACCAAATTCCAAAGTTTCTGTCTTAACAGGATTCGCTATCATTTTTTCAATAGAGTTAAACTCTTTAGAAGTGGAATTACAAATATAACACCTTTGGGATGATGTAGTTTCTGTGATTGCATTGCAAACTTTTCCGTCGATCATTACTAAGATTAGTTTATGGCTTACTTTTACGAACCTTTCTCCTACTGGCACAACAGACTTTACCAGATCGTTTGCTTCCTTGTCAACTCGTTCTTTTTCTCTTACCAATATACTCGCTGTCTCTTTGGTGAATTCAATTTTTAATGGTCTGCAGAATCGGGTAGATGACGGCCTAGGGTTTTGCCAAATGATTTTATCATTATATAACATAAAAAATAAAACTATGCGTTTTTATAAGCAGCACTATGTGCTTTGTTGAGCTTTATTACAAAACTGAAAAACTTAACTTTAAAGTTTATAAGCTAACCTATGCTTGAGCCGGCCTACGTGACCAAAGATGCTTGGTCAGCTAAAAGGGTTTGCGCGTGTAGCGCTCACCTGCAGCTATTTGGTTTTGGGGGAGAAGACATGGTTGCGCGTGTTTCGCTCACTTAAGAATTTAGCGGATGCGCGTTTAGCGCAGTTGCACTTTGGTTGTAATAGGACTCCAAAGTATGCAAACGGTTTGTATGTTTCTAGCATATAATGTGGGAATGGAATTTATGAAGAAGTTCATAAAATATTGTGTTAACTTATACTAATCTCAGTGGAACAATGGACGTTATGAAAACAGAAGAGTCACTAGCGCCTGGGCCATGAAAAGCTTGTTTATATGAGCTATGCCCAGAGCTTCCATCAAACCCCCACTTAGTAATTAAAGTTAAATTTGCTATTTCTTGATTATCCAAGGTGTCAATAACATTTTTTTGAAGCAGCACAAGCCGTTCAACCGTATGGTCCAGAAGGCCCTGCAATGATACCTTAGCTGACGATTCGGAAATTTGCATAGTTTCAACCTTAGGATAACATTCTTTTTTCGCTCTTTGAATCAACGTGTACGCAGGGAATTTTTCAGGAGCAGACTGTCTTATAACATTATATTGGTGGCGTGAAAGCTTTGCTTCAACCAAAACCACAAGCGCTTCTTCAGCAGTCATTTGTTTTTGTTTTACACATTTTACTCTTTTTCTAAATTTCGCTGCTCTGGAAGGTGATGCAGTTATTTCATTGACAATTTTTGCTGCTTCTGTTTGACCACTTGCTCGCAGACTCATTTGGGTAGCATAACTCAAAACAGGCAAGGAAACATTTTGTCTTAAATTCTTACATTTTTTCACTTTTGTTTTTTCGGAACAATCCTCGAAATCAATTTCTTTGCGACCCCTTTTAGTTGTTGTAGTCACAAACATTATTGAAGAATCTAACCAATTTTGATTTTGTGTCAAAAACCTCTCCTCATGTCTGTTGGATTTTGCCCATCGATCCTTAAAATCACAGACAAAACGACAAAAATTCAAATTAAAGTCTTGCATATCCTCTGGATTCGTTTGTCTTATCAATTCTTGCTTCAATATATTCAACTTGTCTCTTAATTGAGAAGCCTCAGCATTTTTAATAATACTGTAAAGACTACGCCGAGAAATGAATCTTTTTGAGTTTATTCCTAAAATATAAAGACTGTATTCGTGATATTTCTTGTATCAATTAACAAAATAACGAGGAGGCACAACACATTCTATATATTAACACTTAACAAAAATATAACAGCACGTCATTGCTGTAACCCGAAATATACCACCACGACCACTCACATCGAATTGTATTCGTATTAAATAGATATAATAGTTAATGTAAAGTAACACTACACACTTATCATCTGCTATTTAAATTAAGTTATACAAAATTGTCTAAGAACACGAGCGCGAAGATAAAATAAACTTACCCTACACTTTAAATAAACCAAACAACAAGGAAAAGAACACACATTTTAGTTTTGGTGTAGAATGCATACTAATATTGAAATAAATAAACATAAATAACAATAACAACAATATATGATGATGATAACGAAAGCGAAAACAAAACAAAAACTACAGCAACGGTTCTTCTCTCACTTTGGATGACATGCGCTTTTTTTACAAAATTTGTTAAAAATCGAATTGGCGCAACAACGCGCAAGATGTTTTTGTTTATTATATTAGTATAATTCCTAAGCTTTAAAAATATATAAATTTCAGAACACGAAGTTGTCCGATACCATTTTAAAACTCTACATACTTCTCAATAATGGCTACAATTTAGACCTTTTTCCATAAATTATTAAAAATAGTTATACAGGGTAAATGTCGACTTGCAACTGCTTTTTTTGTTCGAAATTACCTGAAGTTGAAGGTTCCATAATAATATTTGGCTTTTGAATGTCAAAAATACAAACACTTGCACTTGAAAATACAAAAAAATCACTTTTTGCAAAAACGCGAAAAAATCGAAAAAACTACGAACTTTGAGACAACACAAAAATTGAATTAAGCAACATATGTTATCGATTCCTTTGCCTAGTGATGGAGAATTTTGTCTTCAATAATCGAGTATAAAACATTAATCGGATATCTCAATATTAATTTTTCAATTAATCTCCGTTTTCGTGGTCAAATACCCCAACGTGCGCCGTGTTTAAACGCGTTTTTCTCGAAACTGTGTTATTAAAATCGATTGGCAAGATTTCTCGAGAACTACTTAACCGATCTTCATGAAATTTTATACAGGTTTTTGAAATACTATTCTTAGAGGCGTGGACGAAGGATTTTTCGTTTTTAGATTACAACTATTTGAAAAAAAAATGTTGAGAAATTTTCATCTTTTTGTGCCGAAAATCCAATTTTTAGTTCTTCCTTCGTCTTAGTTCTAAGAGATGGTTTTAACTAAAACACATATTTTTTACTTTAGACAATCCTGTAAGAAATTATCCTGCCAACGCGGGCGCATCTTTTTCCGAACGATCACCGGAAACGGCGTCGCAATGGCCAAGTATAAATATTTTTCTCCAAAAGTTAAATTTTTATATGAAAAAATTATTATTCTTACACGAGGAAACCCATTTAACCTACCTACCTACCTTACCTATCAGAAAAACTTTACTTAAAGTAAAGCGTCACTATTCCGTTGTAATTTGACAACTCAGTTGGTTAATAAGTATTAAATACTATTTATGTAATGGCCAATGCAAACCACGGCCGTTAATGTTGCGCCGCTTAGAATATATTTGGGCATTTAATTCAAATTCTGTAAACAATAACATGAACGATTTTTCGAATTTGCGACCACCCAGTTACGTCATCCCTAAATAAGAGTCTGATTGAGAATTACCTAGCTATCAACTCAAGTAAAACTAAAATGGTTTTACTTACCAATATTTTAGACACCTTATCTATCTTCCCTTATTTGAAAGCTCACGCCGTCACCCTGTTGATAAAGTGAAATGGTCTTTTACTTGATAGAAAATTCTCAAAGAGGCGAGAATAATGAGGAGAGAGTAAGGAAGGCAATCTTATCAACCAACCAACCAAGGCAACACAAGGTCCGTTGATTTAATCGTGGTCAAACCAACAATGTTCTATAGTGTATTCAATTGCTGGAGGGCACTCCAAAAGAAGCTAAGAAGCTTGATTGTATCCAAAGAGCGGCTCTCATCGGCCTCTGCTTACACCAACAATAGCTTTTACTGCCATTCCACACATAGCATCTGTGGATATGCCAGCAGGTGCATTGCTGCGAAGACCGCTCTAACGATCATAGAATCCGGATATATGAAAAGATCCAAACAGGATGATGCCGAAATCTCTACTCCTTCTATTGCAACATTGAAATCTTGGACCACTTATCACAACGGCTACTTCTGTTGGCTGATTCAGAGTCACAGTGAATTTTTCTTAGATAGGTCACAGCTAGGATGAATAGTTAGAGCGAGATTCTTTTGAAAGTAGCTTTAAGTTTTATGCTACCGGACTACTATATTGTTTTTCAGACACAAGTGGCAGATATTAAGGTAGCAGTTGACTTACTGCCCGGAGTGCATCTTCTTTCACACCGACAACAGAATACGATACGAACGATATTAGCGTTAAGTTCACGAACTATGCGCCCAAAGTGAGGCTTGTCTTTGTTGGAAATAGCATCAGGCTACAAGCTAAAAATCCAGTAGGACGCAATACGCAATTGTCTGGAATAAGGAAAGGTGGAAACAGCCAGGAATTCTTTCTCCATTGTTCAACCTTTGCAACACCGTGGTTGAAACAGCTTGACAGTCATAACCTCAGTGAAACAGAAGGTATAGCCGAAACTCACATTGGACACCTCAACAAGTTAGTGATGTGTTCAAAGCGCTTTGTCGATTTATGACGGTCTTTATGAATAAATTTTAGGTGTTTTAGGTACCAAAATGGATTGCTTTTATTGTAAATAATTTTATTGCATCAGCAGCGGGCTTTTATTTAGCATAAAACAGAGTTTGTAAAAAATTGAAGTAAACTTCAGGAAAGCGCACGAAACGTGACTTTAAAAACTTTAATTCCAGATGAGTATTGTAAATTAAATGCGAAAAAGTCAATTGTTTTATGTTATGTATAAAACCGGTAGAGGAGTAAATACATATAACTACGAAACTTAAATGAATTCAGCTTAACTTGATTTTTAAGTTATCCAAATAAATGAAATGAAGATTCATATACAACCGTTAAAATGAATAAAAAAGCATTACAACATTCAAATAACCAAGAGATCTATTACTACATCCACACTCGTATATTTGTTCGTATATTGTTAATATGCGGTATTGTTTCACATGAAAAACTGGATTTGACATCATATGGCACCCGCAATTTAACAATCGTCATTGTAATCGCCGACGATAAACGGAACAGTGAAAATAAATAAAAGTTGTAGCCGCTACTAGAGAAGCTTAAATGATTTATGATAGCACAGACATATTTAGTACATATGTATGTATGAATGAAAAAATCATTTTTACATGTGCGAAAAATATTGCTTGGAGCGTTATAGTCTTCTTCATATGTACAGAAATACTGATTTGTGTGCATTGTATTATTAACACACTGTAATGCCGCTGTTTTTTTAAATTAAGAACACCATATCATTCAATGCCAAAAGATTCCTAACGTGACAAGTGAAAACGTTAAATTAAGGAATTTAATTTCTTAATTTAGAACCTAAAATTTATAATTTTTTCTAATAAAGTCATCTCAAAGCTATATGACAGCATTTTCTATGAACTAAGCTGAAATAGTTATACATATCAGCAATAATACTATTAAGCTTGTCGTAGACCAGTGCTATTGGTATTCCGGAGATCAAATATTAGAAGTCAAATCAATAATCTTCACTATTATTTTTATATGAAGAAACAGAACTTGTATAATCAGAGTTATAAACACTTCGTGGAATGGTTGTGTTACGAAAATGGTATGCAGAGTCAGAATGATGTTCTGAGACTTGACAAAATAATAATTTTTATGCAGTATTAAATTAAAATGGAAAAGACAATCGGAAATTTATCCGTCCTCTTGGAGAAAAATAACTCCACAAATTATAAGCGTTCAAGTTTTGGCTGTGAAATTTCTCCGAGTAGTAGTCTCTGCTGGTTAGCGAAAAATTGCCTCGTGTCAAACCCACAATTCCAATCCTCCCAGCATTCTGAAACCAGAGAAAACAACTATTAATCTAGAACAATGTTGCAATGTCTAAAACTACGAAAAAGTTGGAAAGTTTTTTCACCAAAAATACGATTTTTGTATTACTTTTTTCGGGGCTTAAAATTCAATAAAAATAGTAAAAAGAAATTCGGGAATATAGATAGTTTCAGGCGTAAACAAATTCATAAAGAAGACTCTCTAAAAATGGCAGGAAAATTTATCCAGTAGAACCTGAGAGTATTGTTTTAAAGAAGACAGTCTTACAAAATTCGCGTTTAAAATTACATTTTCGGCTGAACCAGTTTGAATGATGGATTACTAAAATATTTACGTGGGAACAAAGATAGGACATAGGACATAGGACTAGAAGTAGGCGAACGTACGGACAGTAACATGCAACACTGATCGCAATAAACAACGAGTAGCGACGAAGAAACGAGTAGCGATGAAGAAACTAGTAACGAAGGCTTTGAAAACGACAGTCAGTCGACACGCGGAGGAGCACGGTGCCAGTTGCAATTAGTTTGTGAAACTAAAACTAAAACACTTTTGTAAAATAAAATAAGAACATTTTTGTGAAACAAACACTTTTATAAAATAAACACTTTTATTATAATAAACACGAACACATCTTTATCTCCGAAAAAAATTTTTGTTTTTAAAAATCGTTTTTTAGACATCATCTTGAATAGTTAAATTTGGAAAATATAAAAGAGAGGAATTTTTTTATTTCTATACTAGCCTTCTTTAAGAAAACATAAATGAGAACTTGTGTGACTTTTACAAACCAAGTCTTAATAAGTTATTAACTCTATCAGAACCAACTTCAAAAGATGTTCTTTTAAGTAACTCCAATGAGTATATTGAATCAAAAAGGAATAGCACCCGTTATACGTGCATTGCGTGCACACCAAAACCAGCGTGAATGTGTATGGAGCATGATGTGCTGCAAAAGTGGTGGTGCAGTTGCCAGCCCTGACCGACATTTAGGCAGTCAGACGCTGTCAACAGTCGGTAGACAGCTGGCTTCACGGGCTCAACGCGACATGACACACCATGGCTGACATTCGCCAAGGCTCATCTCCTCATGTGGGGCAAACAGCTTACATTTGCATACTCAAACATGCGCTTACACACACACACACAAGGCGCATATGTAACACATGTATAGTATGCATGTAATTCTGCTTTGTATATATGGTAGGTACATTCACAACCAAATGCCTTACGCATGTAAGTGCTGCAAGCAATTTTACATATTTACATATCCAACAACAAATTCAAATTATAGATACATTAATTCCATATCTGCCGAGCAGCACTTCCACCCCCACCGCTTTACGCTGTGTGCCCACCCCCTCGCATCTGAGGCTTCTCGAAGGCTTAACTGCTTTGTCAGCGCTGAATAAAATGCTCATTTAAAAAGTATTCTTGCGAAAACAATTTATGAATTTTTATTATTGTTACAACAGCTTTGTTGTATTGTTGATTTCATGTTTTCATGCTTTTGGAGTGCCGTTATTTGTGCCTGCCATCAGTTGGTGCCGCTGATTTCCTCTCCGCCACGATTGCGAATGCCATTGCCTGCCTGTTCCGCCATAAATTAGCGCACAATTGCGGCGAAAGGCATTTTAATGAAGCGCGGCATTTGTGATTTATATTAAACTTTTTGTTAGCTTTAATTTTGTTTCGGTTTTGTTTCAGCAAATATTACCACCATTTGTGTTTGTCTGTTTGCTTTACTCCTGTATGTATGTGTGAATGTAGCTGAGTACTAACGTACTTAGGCAAAATTTGTGGTTAATTATGCCGTGGAAAATATGAAAGTTTGGTAATGTTAATTAAACATCACAGCGCGCATAGTAAACTTACTACAAATTAAATGTTGTGTCGACAAATAATGGCATTATCACAATATATAATATTGCACATATTTTTACGCAATGCGTTTACCCTTCTAACGGGATAATTGAAACGGGATTTGAAAGAGGTAGAAATGCGTGGAAGCAAATTGATGGAAAGAGCAAAAAAATAATTTTTTAAACACAAAAAAATCCCAGTAAGAAAGTTTTAAATTCCGGTCTAACCGAACATTTTACTCTTGCAACTTGCAGGGATCAAAACCATGAAATTACTTTTAGGTATTGGCGAAACTTTATATCAAGGCATTTTCGAAAAAATTCAACATTCATTGTTGGACGATATTATGAATTGATTACAATCAAATTTGGTGTTTTACTAAATTATGTTATAGGTCAAAGACTAAATTAGATTTAAACTTATATTTTACTTCCCATCAGCGAGAATTAATTAAAATCACCCTCAAATAAGATAAATCTCACATAAACTCTATAGAAGAGGCTAAATTTAATATAATAAGTTAATGTGGAAAACATTAACCAGTGGTTTGGAATTGATTATATTGGAGACAAGAGGCTAAGACGAAGCTCTAAACCAATTTCATTCATATTTAGAGCAATTAATTTTTTTGACCGACATATAGTATGGTTTGCTAGTATAGCAAAAACCATTAAAATCGGGGTAGTTGGGGTAATTTGAGGATGGATTTCACTTAATTTTGCTAAGATATCCTACATATTTCTTCCTGACTTCATTTACTTCAAGCACAAATATACTGTACAAGGTCTGTCGTAAAAGAAACAGGACTGTTTAAAAAACAAAAAAAAAACTAATATTTTTCAAAAGTCATACTTTTTTATTCAAAGTAGTTTCCTTGTGCTTCGATACAGCGTTTAGCCCGGTCAATTAGCATTTCAAATGAGTGTTTAAGGTCATTTTTCGGAATGTTCTTGAGAATATCGGTCGTCGCCTTTTGGATAGCTGAAATGTCCTGAAACCAGTGTCCTTTCATGGGCAAATGAAGTTTTCCAAATAGGTAAAAATCACAGGGTGCCAATCAGGTGAGTAGGTCGACCGATTACACGGTCATTATCGTGCAACAGGCGCCAGGAGCCTGCCTCACGGTATTGTGGTCGAGCACGACGAATGCGTGAAAGAAACCCTTCATAACACCAAAGTAAAATACAGCGTTAATCGTTTGGGCAGGTGGGATAACTCTCGGTGTACAATACCCTCGGAATCGTAAAAACAAATCAGCATTGTCTTTATTTTTGACTTCTAAAGACGACTTTTTTCGATGACTTCTGATCGTCACAAAGGTCCCCGCGACCTTCTTGGAATCACTTAAACCACTCAAGCACATTTCTACGAGATAGGCACTGATCACCATAAACTTTTTTCATCATTTGAAATGTTTCAGTAAACGTTTTCCCAAGTTTAAAACAAAATTTAATATTTGTTCTTTGTTCAAAATGCATTTTACGACCGATGACAAAAAGCTGCTGTCACTTTTTGATCGATAACATCGATTCTAGTTTTCCAATTGTCTTAAAATTTTTACGAAATGTCGACAAGAGATCAAACTTTTTATTTCATATACCCACCAATAGGTGGCGCCACCAGAAACAGTTATATTTAAAAAGTTCTGTTTCTTTTGCGACAGATTATTATTAGAATAACCCGCTCTCTCAATTTGGTTAAGATAACTCATATACACATGTGCCTATATATGCGGTGTAAACTCATCTGGAAGCTCAAAAATAGTTTTATTATTAATATTTTGGCTAAGGGCTAAGTATTCAACCCACTTTCGATGCACAGACATACCAATATCAGAAAAGAATTTTCTCCGAATTATAATTACATACCTCCCACAATGTAATATAATATGTAAGGGCTTGAACGGTTATGGTCCGATTCGGAAAATTTGTAGACTTAAGAGAGCATAACTTAGAGGCAAAATTTTATCCCAAAGATGGAATTTAAATTGTCTTATATGAAAAAAGGGCGTGATTCTACTTGTAGTCCGCTCATTTTCATACAGTACTTGAAAATTTATTTTTGTAAAAGGTGGCAAGTATTATTAGAATAATAGTTTTTTAAGTGCTTTTATACTTTTGCAACATGTTGCTACAGTGTATAATAGTTTTGTTTATCCAAAGGTGTCATCTAAAACTAAGTGAGTCAGATAAATGGTTACATATAGTATACATTTTACCATTTAGGATAATGAGACGAGTTGAAATTCGAGTGACTGTGTGTCTGTCCGACGGTTCGCCCGTCCGTCTGTCCGTGCAATCTGTAACTTGAGTAAAAATGGGATATCTTAGAAAAGTGGTATACTATGTATACATGTTCCTTGGAAAAAGAATAAGGACAAGTTTGGCGGACAAAACGACATTAACTAAAAAGCATAACTAAGCACCACATTAGGGCTTAAAGCTCTATTTTGAATTTAATTTTTAATTTTTAAAGAAGTGAGCGTGGCCCGCCCTCTAATAAGTTTAATTTATATATCTCATAAACTATGACAACCAAATCGCCTAGTTCAAATATTATAAAAGTTCTATGCTAAACATGTTATCTCGAAATAAAAAAAATAATATAATTGTACAAGGCCAGTTTCTACTTATCACAAATCACAATAAAATTGTACCTTTTTACTTGCGATTTCAAGTTGTGTCACAAACCCCTGAACCAGATATATTTAGTTTGACGCGAACTTTATAATACCCGGAAGAAAACGTTGCAGATCTCATAAAAACACTTATGTATGTTGACAATTCGATTTAGACATTTCCGTCTTTTCCTTTGTCCATTTGTATAACCGCGAACTAATTATTCAGTTTTTGAAACCTTTTTCATTTGTCTTCACGATTATCACCTAAGGCAATGCCGCAATTTTCGAATAAATTTTTCAGATCGGATCATTATAGAATATAGCTGCCATACAATTTAAACTATGGCAAGCCAGTGCTTATGTGAACTTTTTTTCATTTGATGAGATTTCTTCACGATCTTCGGAAATTCGGAACAGATTCCTATCTATCTATGGCAACAATACAGTCACCGAAGAAATTCTTCGAATAGGGACACTAAGGCATACTATACATCTGCCTTTCAAACTGAACGATCGAAATCAAGAAAGAAAACAAGTAAGAAAACTTTCGTATTTGTGGAGGGTATTATAGCCTCGATGTAACCGATGTAACGTTTTTATATATTTTATTTCTCAGAACACTTAAATCAATTAAAAACATCCAGACAGCTTGTCTGTTGCAAACCTCTGTAACTACCTAAGTGTCTGTTCTTGTAGGAAAAAAATTAAAGAAATATACAGGTTTATCAAACTTTTTTTTGTCATTGCTGGTGTGTAAGCATTCAATGTCATTGTCATTGCGAACGATTTTTTGAAGTTTCACTTAACACTTGTGGCAAGAAAAAAATTTACTGACATTACGATGCTGTAATGCTATCAGATTAATGAGTTATCATTTGCATGTATGAGTTAGTTTATTAATTGTAAGAAATCTGATTCCTTATTCCACAACAAAACAAGTAAATTTCGAAGTATCTTCAATAAATTCGGGAATAATGAGTATGGGTTAATTAGAATTTCTGTCATTTAATAATTTTATTTTAGTTTATCGTTTGCTAAAAACTTTAGTAATTTTGGCTACTAAAAATTTAATTTTTCATGGAATCGAAAAACAAACCATAGTTCAAAAAAACATCCATTTTCCTCATGTAAAATTTAACGCGAAGGAAAGTGTAGTTTTATGAAATACGCATTTAAATACATGCTGGTTGAATTGAAAGGCAATACTTTAGGAAGCCGTGTCTAAAAAATATTTGGCATATTCAATACAATAATACAGGGTATAATAGTTTCATTCAAATATGGTTGTTCGTACCACTTCAAACTAATCGACATATAATATATTGTACGTAGAAATGATCAGGATGACGAGAGAAGTTGAATTCCGAGCGACTGTTTATCCGTCGGTCCTCCTGAGCAAGCAATAACTAGAGTAAAAATAAAATAAATATTATGACGAAATGCGAAAAGCGTAAGCGGTGTTTACGCCAATAAAGAAGAATATGATGAAATTTGACACAAATATTCCTTTGCACTCAAGGGAGAACAGAATTGGACTGTTGCCACACCCTCAAAACGCTGTTCAGCGAAAAGCTATAAAGTGTCATAACTAAGCACTAAATTAAGATACAAAACACTAATTTAGTTAAGAAGATTGCAGTAGCCAGAAGATAAAACTGTAGACAAAAAAAAAATGTTTAAAGTAGGTGTGACCTCGTCCGCTAAATGTTTAATGTACATATTTTCCAAGCCATTAAAGCTTTATCAACCTTTATCAACGCTTTGGAGAACACTCTTTTATTATATTTTCAAAATCTTTAAAAATGGGAAAAATTAGAGAATAAGCCACGCCCACTCGCCATATAACGTCTATGTTGAAAACCACTAAAAGTGCTCTAAATTATTTAATAAATGCGCCACAAGCATTCAATTCAACCATGGTGGAAAGAATGGGCTTTATAGGAGCAGTTGTAAAAATCGGACGATGGGCATGGCACCGCAGACTTTTAGAACAAATCCTATCAGGTTATCCAGACATTTCCATTAGACTGCGATAAATCGGATAACAACCACGCGTACTTGCGTTTAAAACAAATATTTAAATTTCATCTGATTCTCACAGTTTACAGCATACAAGTCTAACACCATTGAAGTTATCAGAATAAAACCTTTCACAAATAGTGCTCCCGGGTATTTCATCTTACCTTCAAAAATCGTAGAAATCGAACTTGTGCCAAAAATAAGTAAAATCGGGTCAATATTTTTGTTAGAGCCCATTTATCTAACGTAAATTATTTTATTTTTATTTTTTTTTTTATCTTCCGGTTCACTTTATACCGCAACTATCAGTCAGTATGTAAGATATCTGAATGCAATTCGGGAAAAAATAGTTTTCGAATATTAATGTGTTGAGGAATCAACAACGTTTCTCGGTTACGTTTAAGACTTTTGTAATCCATTTTGTTAGTTCTTAATAAACCACTGATGTGAACAGTCATATGAACTTTAACCAAAAATTTTTATAACACAGTGTATTTTCTTGTGTTGTGATTGGAAGAAATGACGACGATACTATCCCTAGTTTGATATGAAGTTTTTCCAGCAACTGAAGGTGCTTCCCAGGCTTTAATTCGTGCAAGTTGCGTGAGTATAAAAAAAAGTTCGTTTACACCCGAATTTAGTCCCTTCTTCTTTTTATTTTTTTGCTGACTTTCCACATATGTTTTATACACACACATGTCGTTTTTTCCTGTCGAAAATGTAGTTTTCAAAGTTTTTAAATAGTTTCTCTGAATTAAAGTAAAGCGACTTGACAAATATGGTACTCATCAGCTGAGCACATTATTTGAACAATTTCAGCTGTGCGAATTTAAAATGTAAATTAATATTTCACATTGTTCTTTGACAAATAGTCGCCGCTTGATTTTGAAGGGTGGCACTTACTTTGAGTTAGCGCGCCAGCACTCAAATGCTCCTGCAAAATAAATGTTGCCCAGTGTATTTTGTGGTTTTTGGCATGTACCTATGGCAGCAGCTTGCCTGCCACACTGGCGGAGCCAAAGACCATACTGACATACTAAAATGTGAGCACAGGCTGCCCGAAAAGCGCAGCTTTGATGTTCGTTCATTTGCGCTCGCTCATATTTATTTATGCACATGAAAGCAATTAATGTGAAATATACCACGCACTCCAGCTGCAACGCACACACTCGCATACGCACAACTAGAAAATTTGACTCATTTAATATTCCATAGACACATAGACACTCTTAAGTATTTTATAAACTTCGCCTATTTCGCTAAGAATCGCCATTATTTCCATTTAATGTGCAAATGCGAAAGGCAATTGTCGATAGCTGTGCGAGAGTTTATAGGCAATTCACACCAATAAATTTACGGCACGAGCCATATGCTCGCAGACATATGACTTGCACACGTATTGGAAAGACTAGCAAAAATTGACTAAATTAAAACAAAACAGCAAAAATTATCTAATAACTGCAAACTCGATTTGCAAAGCCTATCAAGGGAGAGCAAACAAGCAACAGCAAACAACGAAAGCATAAGTTAAGTCAGAATTTCTTCTACGTTATTTATTGGTTTGCATATTGCGCAAAACTTTCTTGTTTATCGGAATCGATAATTGCTTAGGCGCATGAAGAAGCATGGCACAAACAAATTAGCATACAGCACCGACAATCGGCTGCAAGGAGAGAAAAACTCACTGATTTTGGGCAAAAAGCACTACACGAGGCATACCGAAGACAAGGCGAGCAACGGTTAATGCTCTGTTGATAACGCTCTGCCATCAAGCCAACGTTTTTAGCATAGATATTCGCAGAAATATGGAAAGTGTATTTATTGCACGCCTGACTTACTTGCATGAAAATCTCAAATACTCTTTCTTAATAACAACAACAACTTAGCTTTGCTCTTATTCTTGCTTACTTTTGTGAGCATTTGAGTATGTTCATTCACAATTACAATACACATTTATTAAGGCGTGTACGTGCGTGGCATAAGTGGCTGTGATTTGAATAGAATCTGAGGGAAAATTGAATTGAATATATTAATGCGAAATTACGAGTCGGAGGACACAATATTCGCCGAGTACGCACACCACCAACACACACACAAGCATATATGTATATACATACTTACTTGTATAATTACACGCGCAACGCACAAAGCCAACTTCAGACTGATAAGTGTGGGTGCAAGTTGAGGCGCGCAGTCAGGGCCATGGACACGGCGCGCATAATTGGTAGTTTGTTTGAAAAGGCACATCGTAGGGATTTTCGAATTCAAGGACAAAGTCAATATTGCCCAGTGAACATAGTGAAATTGTGGTCGATTCAGCCGTTCAAAATTTAAAGAAGTTAAGTTGAAAATTTTACCTTTATTCTAATAGTGGAAATATTTTCAACTTAAGAACATGAAATTGTTTTATAATTTAATTTTTTGAATATAGACCATTTCAGAAGCCTTTGAAAGCTATTCATCATTTGAAATCTCCGCAGTTTCACAAACAAACCTACACAAACACCCATAAATAATAATAAATCATTTTGCAAGAGCGGGATATTATAGGCATACCCTTCTCGAAAGATCGGAAGAGAATCCATATAGGAATGCGTGAAGACCAGTGGTCTAGATGGGTTGTCGAAAATCGAAGGACGTATGACGGCAGAGCCCTGTATCGAGATTGCTTGGCATCGTAGGAGACACTGTCCGAAACACAAATTATCGCAAATAGCTTCAGGGAAAGGATATTAGTACGCTTGATTGGCCTCCATAATCTCCGATACGACACTTAGAAGTCATACCATCCTTATTAAAACCCGGTAATTACTGTATGGAACCGCTCTTGTATTTTCAAAATCCCAGCTTTCCATTGCTTATTGGGTAGTAACACGCAAGACCACATTGAAATCTACATATATTTATATGTAAAGTCTCATTTGGTAGGTATTTCTTTAGTCAAATTTGAATGCTACCCAAGCCATTCGCTACTCTAAATATGCATTTTATGGGCATATATTAAGTTGCACGTGGCAAATACGTAATGTATGGCATAGTCTCGCACAGCTGTTGTTAGACTGATAAAATCACAGTGCATCACGGCACGAAAACAACGTGGTAATCGTGAAATGATTGCAAATAGGCAACCTATCATAAGTTGATTAAAGGAACACCAAGTATTATGATACAGAATGCTTCGCAGCTCATACCATCCGCTAAATATATGTATAAGTATGTATATTATAAGGAAATTATTGCAGTAAGGTAGACTCTGTTATTCAATAAGGGTGTATAAACTACAAAATAAGTTATTATAAAAGGATTTCGTAAATTAATTTTTTTATTTTATTTATTTATTTAGAAGAGAAATAAATATAAATAGTTATTCCACTTATATATATGTAAAGCACTGGCTGCTAGGGCCTTCGGCTTGATTGATATTTACAGATTAAGTTATTACCTTTTTTTTTACTTACGACTAAAGCAACTTAAATATTAGTTTGTACTTCAGTTTCTTATATATTAAATAATTAATTTACATATGTGCATATATTTTACAAAGAGATTAATGTTATTGTCATCTGTCCGATCGAGTAAGTCAGATGGTTTGTTGTTACCAAAAATCAAGACTCTTTGTTGTTGTACGTGTGCGCAGTGATCGAGGATATGAAGTATTGTGAAATCTTCCGAACCACATAAAGAGCATATGGGTTTGGTTGTACCATTCAACAGGTGTCCATGTGTCGCAAGTGTATGTCCAATCCTTATGCGTGTGTATGTTTTTATATTTTTACATGTGGTTGTATTGGAATAATGTGGTTTTTGGCCTAATGGATTAGCAAGTTTATAATAGTGGTTATAGTGTCTCCAATCGTTTAGACAACAGACCGATATATGTTGTTTAACGTATTTCTTAATATCCTTTGTGGTGAAGTATCCTGACGTATGCAAAGGTTCTTTGTTTGCTTCTTTCGCTCGTTTGTCAGCCATTTCGTTTCCTTGAATTCCTGTGTGTCCAGGTATCCACATAATTTTGATAATATTTTTGTGTTGAAAAATAAGGTTTTTTATTTTTGTAATCAGGTAGGAATCGTTTGATTGGTTAAAAATGGCATCTATGGCGGATTTACTGTCGCTGCAAATAATAGCTTTCTTTCCATTACTAGCGGCAAAACGAACCGCTTCCAATATTGCAGCTGTTTCGGCTGTAAATACCGAGCAGTACGAAGGCAAAACAAAAGCAGCTAGGGTGACACCGTTCTTGTTTGTCAAAGCAAATGAGGTGCAGGTATCACTTTTAGATCCGTCTGTAAATATAAACTCCCAATCATTTCTATAAGGTTGAATAGTTTCTTTATATAGCTGAGCATATTCCATGTTACTGGTAAATTGCTTGCGATATTGTTGTGTAACACTGATGCAACTTGAAGATAATGTCATGGAAGGCGGAATTATTGAAGGTTCAACCACTGTAGGGCACGTAATTATCCTGAGTTCCTTGGAAATGGTTAGACAACGCATTATGGTGGTGGGTTTGTTGTATCTGCGTGGACATTGGAGAGTGCTATTTACATTCATGAGTGTTAACTCGTTTCTGCATAGTAGCAACTTTGGAATGAGTAGCTGTGTGTTATGTATGGTCCTTTGCTGAATATCTGGTAACCCGGATTCTTTTAAAATAGCTTTGATTGGTGATGTTGGGAAGGCACGAATGCTCCTTCTCGCTGCCGCATGGTAAGGTGCATTTAAGAGTTTGATGTGAGTTTTGGCACAGTGTCCGTATATTGCAAGTCCATAGTCAATTTTTGATAACAATAATGCTCTTGTCACATTAATGAGAGTGTTTGGGTGACACAAACAATTTTTTGATGATAAGTACTTTATAATGTTTAGTCTTAAAAATAAGTTTGATCGAATATATTTACAATGTTCTTTATAAGAAAGAGTCTTATCAAATATTAAGCCTAGAATTTTTAAGGTATGAGTGTGGGGAATTTGTGTATTTAAAAAGGTTAAGGTAGGAAATGAGCATTTATGTTTTCTACAAATATGGAATGTGGAGCTTTTGTTTAATGAAATTTTTACACCTGAAATTTCGGACCATTTGTTGACATCATTTAAAATTTTTATAAATGCATGATTAACTTGTCTTAAGTCTTTAATTTTTGTAAAGATCACGATGTCATCTGCGTAGATAAAGTGTTTTATTTGTGGGTTAGGGCTAATTATGGAACTGACTTTATTAAACGCAATGATGAAGAGAGTTGCCGAGAGTGGTGAACCCTGGGGTATACCATTGTTCAACTTGAAAACCTGTGATTGGCATTTATTGGCACATACGATAAATTTTCGTTGATATAAGAAAGATTTTATAATGTTAAACATTTTGTTTCCAATTTTCCATTGCTTAAGTTCACTGAGTACCATGTGAGCTCCAACCCTGTCGAAAGATTTTTCTAAATCCAGGCTTAGAACTGAAACGTGATTACGGGATGTCAAGTTAGTGGAAGCGAAGTGTTCAAAGTGTAACAGGGGGTCTATTACTCCTAATCCTTTTTGAAACCCGAATTGGTGCGGACTTATGAGTCGATTTACTTTTGCATACCACATCAGTCTCGAGGAAATTATTTTTTCTAATATCTTGGACATACAGGGTAAAAGGGAAATGGGTCTGTAGTTCTCGATGCAGGAAGAAGGTTTATTAGGTTTAAGGATGGGAATGACTAAGGAAACTTTCCATTGTTGAGGATATATACCAGAGTTTAGTATTTTATTATAGAGGTTCACTAGTCTTTGTTTAAGCGAGGATGCGAGATTTTTTAAGATGGGATAGGATATTTTGTCTGCACCGGGTGTTTTTCCTTTTAAGGTCGAAAGTGTCGTATCGAATTCGTTAAGTGTAATATCAGCTTCAATATGAAGTGCATTTGGAGACGGTGACGAGTTAGAGTAGGTTTCATTTTCTATTCGTTTTTTAATTGCGTTAAATGTAGGAGGAAAGTTTGTTTCAGAGGAATATGATGACCATGTTTCTGCAAATTTTTCCGCGATTTCTTGGGATGTGTAAATAGGTCCTGAAGGCGTGTTAATGTGGGATATACTGAATCTGTGTGTGGATCCTGTTAGCATTTTTATATCGGACCATATTTGTTTCGGCTTCGTATTTGGGTTTATATTGGCTGTTATATTTTCTAATGATTGCCTTTTAGCCAACCTTAACTCCTTTCTAAAGTTAGCATTAGCCTTTTTATATTCAATTAAATTATCGTCAGTTCTATTGTGTTTGAATGTTGCCCACAAAGACTTTTTCCTATTTCGGAGAATAGATAATAGATTAGACCAATACGGTAATTTTGCTGAAAACCTTTGGGTGTTATTTTGAGGAATGGTTAAATGAGCTGCGGAACGAATAATAGTCTTAATAGCAGATGCTTCAGCATTTACGTTTTCTCTAGAGCTCTTAGTATTGGATAAACTTGTTGAAATATTGATGAATTTTTCCCAGTCTGCCTTTTCGGTTAGAAATTTGGATCTTGGCTTAACATTGTACGTTTTAGGGATGGAGAGGGATGTGACTATGGGAAAGTGATCGCTACTGTGGAGGTCATCGATTGTATGAGAAAGGAGTTTGGGTGCTATTGTGGATGAGGCCAGGATAATGTCGGGATGTGTGAAGGTGTTATGTGTAGAGAAGTGAGTTGCTTTACCATCGTTTAGCACGATAAGATCATTTGAAATGACTAAATCTTCAATGATTTCGCCCTTTTATTCACTGTCGATGATCCCCACAATGGACTCCATGCATTGAAGTCTCCCATTATGATAATTGGAGTAGTAAACTGATTTATGATATTTACGAGTTCTCCATAAGTAAAATTTTGATGAGGTGGTATGTAGCAATTAATAATTGTAAATTTGAATCCAATTTCTATTTCAATAGCTAAACAAGAAATGTTGCTGACGATTGGAATTTGCTTATGATTTACAGATTTCTTGACGAAAACTGCAATTCCTTGTTTGGCGTATAAGTTTTGTGGGCTATTGTGGAAATAGCTATGGTATTTATTAGGTGGGTATACCTTTTTATTGTAAGGGGTGTGGGTTTCTTGGAGTGAAATAATTTCCGGACAAAATTCATTAATAAGGATATTTAAATCAGGGTAGTTATTAAGTAAGCCATTTATATTCCACTGTAAAATTCGCATTATTTACTCTATCATTTCATTATCTGTTGTCAGAGCGGGGAGTATTGTAGGTTGAGGTGAGTATATTGTAGGTGTTGTTAGTATAGGAGCTGTAGGTAGAGAAAGCAATGATGAGATCATTGCGTGGGTTTGAGAGTCATCGACTGATACTGTTGTTGTTGTGTTTGCTATATTTGCTGTGGTGAAATTGTTTTCGGTTATTTCTTGTGTTTTTTGATACATATTGTTGGTAGGTTTGTTGTTTGTAATAGAGGGAATATTTTCTGTAGAAGAGATTTTTGAGAGTTTGTTATTTTCCATTAAGTTGTTGGTAGTATTTTTAGCTATACTAGCGAATGTAGCAGAGTTTTCACTGAGTGCAGGAGTGAACTGGGTTTTTTGTATTTTTATTGCTTCTCGCATGGAGCACTTTTTGTCAGTTTTTATTGTTATTATTTGTTTCATTTGTATAAATTTGGGACATATTTTGTCAGAAGATGCGTGATTACCTGAACAGTTTATGCAAAAGGAGCGAGTGCAAGGGGATGGTTGGTGAGGGGGGAGAGCGCACTTGTCGCAAACAGCGACTTTAGTACATCGTTTTGTTGTATGACCTAAAAGTTGGCAGTTTTTGCACCTCATAGGGTTTGGATAGTATGGCCTTACCTTAGTTGTGTACCATGACACACATTTTTTCAGGTAGGTGATATTTATCAAAGGTCAGGAGAACGACTCCACTAGGTACTGGCTTTTGATTAATGTATTTAGGGAATTTGAAAATTGATACAACTCCTTGTGGTTTTAAGTGTTCAATGATTTCATCGTCTGAGATTTCGTTGAGGCATGGTGCGTAAATTGTTCCTTTTGTGTAGTTAAGGTTGTTGTGAAGTTTTATTTCTACATCATATATGCCATATAAAGTTTTCGTTGATATGAATTTTTGAGCTATGTTGTTATTTTTAACTAATAATAAAAGTTTTCCGTCTCTAAGTTCTGATATGCTTATTATTTCGGTGCTTATATTTTTTAACGCTTTGTGCACAGCAAAACACGAATATTTGTTTATGGGTTTTTGAGAGTTCGTTGCACTTAGCACTAAATATCTTGGGTTATCTTTTGTTGTTGGAGGAAGGCTTGGGAAATCGTTATTGGGAAATGCTTGAATTTTTTTTCTTTTTGATTTGGGACTTGTTGATAACAGAGAGAACCTGTTATCACCAAGAGAGTGTCCCCCTGGGGGCATGTTTCTTCTTGTTCACTATACTATAATATAGACACTCTTTAACAGGTGCTTTAAATGAAAGTTATTGGAGTTAGAATGCACTTACGAAAAAGGTGTGGGAGAATAGCAAAAAACCACCAATAGCACAAAAACACAACCGTTCGCTTTGAGTGTCAGTCGATGACTGGTAAATTAATTTAATTACTGTCTTTAGATGGGCTTTTATGCTTTCTTGTGTATTTCAATCCAGCGTCATTTTCTGAGACCGTAAATCGGTGGTACTGGTGGCCCAAGTGATTTAGATCGCCTTGTTAATACTATCTTCTTTGATTAAGGGGGTATTCTACTCTAGAATTTTGAAAAACTCGATTTTATTTTTTCATATATTTAAATTTTAGACCCTTAAGAACATACCCTCCAAAGGATTTTTAAAAATTAGAATTATTTTAAGAGCTACAGTTACTTTAGTGATGCAATACCTAGCGCGGTAGGTAGGTAGACTCACTTTTTTAAACCCGTTTTTCTCCTACCAGCATCGTATCAAAATTTTTGTTTTTAATATTTTAAAAAAATTCAGGAATTTCAAAAAAAAACGTAAAAAATGACTTTTATTTTCAGGCAGTCGCCATTTTTCAAAAAAAATTTTTACTGGTTAAGAATTTCTTTTGATTTTTTTTTCAGACCACCAGGAGAGTCAGGATCAATGTCACCAGGATGCGCCATTTTTTACACCTGTCTCTCCCCCCACTAATTATTTTAATTTTTAATATTTTTTTGTAATTTTTTTTTCTGTATTCTTAAAATATCAATAAAAACACCATAAAAAAAATGAATAGTAAAAATATTTTTGGTTTTTTTTTTTAAATAAAATTCAAAAAACTGCCTACAATTCGATTTCTAGACTAGAATACCCCCTTAATAAAATCTATTTGCATAGCAAGGAGCGCTCCAATCGTCTAGAGTTGACCATGATCGATTGTGAGTGAGCGAATATGATTTTTCTCAAGAGAGTGCCACTGAGAATGAGAATAAAACCGAGAGTACTTCTAAGACCCATTGACATCCACAAATAACAAGGGAGAGCACTGAGATGTAATTCATACCAGAGAGCCGAGGAGTACCATTGGGAAACAGGAAGAACCACTGACATCGAGGGAGAACTTATGAAAACCGGGAGAACTCCTGAGAAGTGAGAAAAAGTAAAAGCCACAGTGAACAAGTTAAAAACAATGAAAAACGCCGAGAAATAGGGAGTACTATTGAGAATCACTAAGAATTACGGAGAGCCACTGAAGACAAGTGAGAGCTAGGGAAAAACAGGCATAATCCCGAGGAACTACTGAGAACCAAGTAGAGACCAGGAGATTCCGGCACCATAGAAACGCATTGAGAACCAGAAAGAACAAAGGAAAACCACTAAAATTCATTCAAAATTAGAATGAAACTAGAAGAACCACTGAGACACAATTAGAAAAGGTCAGAGCCACACATACTTCGGTGACCTCTAATAACCGGAAATCATCTTCTACGTCGATCAAATGCCTGGTCGCCTAGTAGAGCAGTGATGTCAATCGAGATTAGCTTTGTTTCGATTCTATACAACAGCATCGACTTCGCACCGAGAATATTCTCAGTTTTGTCCCGATTGCCTTCGTCAATTGCAGTCGACTCTGAATCTGCTATTACGTCAGTTGCCTTAACACAACACACATGCTTATGCAGATCTCTTGATTTTCACGGCATGTGTCTAACGCTTGTTCAGCACTTCAGCTGACCATAATGGTTTAGTGTATTTAACTTCAAATCCGCTTTATAATGACAGTCGCGTAAACCTGTGACAGCAACGGGTAACCACACACAGACGCGTAGTTACCAATTCAATTATGAAACCCAAACGGACCAGAAACAACAGCGTTGAAGAGCATACATGGATGAAATAGATGACATAGACAACTTGGTCGAGGATAAATCAGAAAATAAGCAGAATGGAAGGAATGGTTTGACAACAAACATTCTGCAGGACGTTATCTGAGACCAACAGAAGTGCGGCCAAGTAAATGCATCATGCCTCTGAATACATGAAGTAACCGTAATTCTTATGAGGTCAAACCTTCTCTCTTCTAAATACTTCACTATGATATCAGATGCTGTATAAATTTTAGTTTCAAATGAGCAACGCACATACACCGGTGTATACTTGTAATTCGTAAAGCTATAGACTCAGTTTATGTTTGAAGTTTTTTGTTAATGTGCGTATGAAATCAAATAAATTCACATACCACACTAGTCACTTAAACTAAAAGGAGCAGGAACTAATTGATTCGATGTCGCAAATATGGTAAGTTCGGGAAAATATAGTTGATGAAATATGAAAAGCTGACTTTGATAAAGCTAGCTTGTGGATTAGCAAAAGCATATTGAGTAGCTTCTGTAATTTTTTTCATATAATTTGAAATTGTAAATAATAATCTACCGAACTCGGCAAAATAATTTGTTTCAGATATGTAATTTTTTCAAAGCAATTTTGTTTGTACACTTTTACAAAATAAAAAAGCCACCTATCAGCTTGTGCAAAATTGTTTGCAGAAATTAAGAAGCAATTTCATGGAGTTTTTGTTCTGATATCCAAATGCACTTACGTATTTTGTTACTCATACGCAGTGGGGGACTAACTTGGCGTATGCTTATTCTGAAGCGTATATATAAGTTTGTCACTCTTTCCGCTTTTTTGCTCTTTATTCAATTCTTTATAGATGTGTTACAGTGATTGGAATTAGTTCAAATATGCGCCGTTTCGTTCGATGTTCTGTTTCCATCTAGACGCATTTTCATAATACATTCTTGTAGAAGGCCCCTTCCTTATTTGCGAAGAACTTGGACAGCCACGTTTCAGAAGCCTTTTCTGAGTTCAACTTTACACCAACTAGGGCGTTCGCCATGGACAAGAACAGCTGGTCATCACTTGGCGCTATATCCGCGCTATATGGTGAATGCGATAAAACCTCCCATCAGAGCTCCTGTAGCTTCTGACGAGTTATCAGCGAAGTGTGTGGTCTGGCGTTGTCTTGGTGGAACACTACCGCCTTCCTGTTGGCCAATTCTGAACATTTCTGCTTGATCGTCTGCTTTAAGCGCTCCAGTAGAAGGTTCAGTAGATGGTTCGCAGTAGATGGTAGAATTAAACCTCTGACCATATGGGAGCAGCTCATAGTGGATGATTCCGTTCCAATCCCACTAAACACACGGCAAAACATTCCTGGCTGTCAATCCCGTCATGCCACTGTTTTGGATGATTCACCGACCTTCGACCACGACCGTTTTAGCTTGATATTGTCGTATGTGATCCATTTTTCGTCGCCAGTCACCATCTGCTTCAAAAATGGGTCGAGTTCGTTCTGTTTCAGCAGCATATCACAGGTCTTGATTCGGTCTAGAAGTTTTTTTTTTTTGCGTCAAATCCTGCGGTACGCAAACATCAAACATTGGTGACTAACATCCATCTTCTGGGCGATGTCACGAGATGCCACATGCCGATCTTACTTGATGTTTTCCATAATTTTATCGGTATTCGTCGTCACAGGTCTTCCGCTGGCTGACTTATCCGTGGTGTCCGTTTCATCCGCTCTGAATCGTCGAAACCATTCCTCCGCAGTTCGAAGTGATGGAGTATCATCCCCCAAAGCGCCATTAATCTCACGGAACGTTTCTCTAGCGGATTGCCTTTAACGAAGGAAAACTTTAATATGGCGCGAATTTCGGCGTTAGTGAACTAAATCCCTTTTAACAAGAAGTATTTACTTGAAAAAATATTATGAAGAGGAAGATATTAAGCCTAACAAACAAAAAACACAGCTGGTTATTTATATCAACACCTACCAAATCCACATCTAGTGGCCAGACCTAATACTTTTATCCACTGCAGTTAGTTCTTTTGCTAGTTGCACCTTCTGCATGGTGTATGAGTAAGACAAACTTACAGCGTTATTAGTATAATTACTTTCAGCTTAACGCCACAGCTGTTCAGCAATCTCAGAACCAACAGAAATGTTAATTGTCCAGCTGCCCATCAAGTAAACAACTTGCAACTTCGCCTTAAGTGCACTTGACATAATAAGAGGATTAAATATTAAGCAAACAACTGGGTTTAGATTATTGTAAGGATTCGCTCATCCGCAGTATAAGTTTATTGAACTTAAATATTTTCACTAGAATTTCAGTATTGTAAATAGAAAAGATGTTTTCTAAAATCAACAACTGAAGCTTTTGTAAGCTCGCTACTGTATTACTCTCAAACATTAGATGGTTTTTGTTGTAAAAGCAAAAATATTGATGAGATGGTTAGAATTTAAATTTTATAATCGAATGAAGCGTGAATGTAAATGTAAATGTAATCATATCTCAAGAATAATTGCAATACAGATTAACACAGTTTTGTTAAAATTCCTTGGTCTGAAAAATCGATAAACAACTTTTGTTAATGTGAAAAAATGGATAAAAAGATTTTCGCGTTAAAATCAACTATCAAGGATTGGTATGCTAGGTTTCTTCTTCTTCTTTACTGGCGTAGACACCGCTTACGCGATTATAGCCGAGTCAACAACAGCGCGCCAGTCGTTTCTCCTCTTCGCTACGTGGCGCCAATTGGATATTCCAAGTGAGTCCAGGTCATTCTCCACTTGGTCCTTCCAACGGAGTGGAGGTCTTCCTCTTCCTCTGCTTCCCGCGGCGGGTACTGCGTCGAATACTTTCAAAACTGGAGCGTTTTCATCCATCCAGACAACATGACCTAGCCAGCGTAGCCGCTGTCTTTTAATTCGCTGAAATATGTAGGTTTAGGCATGGAAAATAAGTACCGAAGACTATACTGCAAAAAACATCAAAAAAGTTCACAAAATAGTTTATGATGGCCGTAAAGTGAAGTTGTTTCAGATAGCTGGCACTCTAAAGGTTTTAACCGAACGTTTACATCAAAGCATTTACGAATATTTAAGTATGAGAAAGCTGTGTGTAAGGTGTGTGCCCACTAGATCACTTTTAACGACGAGTTCAAGACTCGCAGCAGTGTTTAGAGATGTTCAAGCTTAATAAACTAGAGTTTTTGCATTGATATGTGACAACATGGCATCATAATTTCACTCCAAAGTCCAATCAAGTGTCATTCGATTTCGTCTTTATTCTGGGATGCGCATGGCTCAATTTTTATTAACTACTTTGAAAGAGACAAAATCATCAACACCGACTGGGAGCATTTGAAGAGAAAGAAAGTTTTGTTCCACCAAGATAATACACACTGTCGTAAATATGTGAAAACAATAACTAAAATCCATGAATTGTGCCTTGAATTGCTTCTCAATCCACCATATTTTCAAATCTGGTCTCTAGCGACTATTTCCTGTTCTTAGATCTCAAAATAATGCTTGCTGGGACGGAATTTTCGTAGAATGAAGAGGTGATCGCCAAAACTAAAGCCTATTTTAAAGCAAAGAAGAAATTGTAGAACAAAATTGGTATCGAAAAGTTGCAGTGTCGTTATAATCAATGTATCACTCTTGAAGGAAATTATGTTGAACAAAACAAAAAACCTTCCGGCAAAAAACTATGTTTTACTATAGAAGGCCGGGGACTTGACTATACACCCTTTCTAAGAAAAAAAAGCAACACCTTCATAAATTTTTGACAACCACAATGCCAAGACCTCTTTCACCAACGGGCGCTACATGTGATTCACATTTTTGAGTAACATATATATTAATTAGAACTATGTTGGTAACTATTTACAACTTTAAGAAAAAATATCGCATGACGATAGAGGGCAATTAACATATTCACGGCATTCCTCTAGCATATAAAAACATCTTATTTCATTTACAAACTAAGAAAATCGATTTCTATCGCTAAAACTTACAAAACAAAAGGTTTCTGATGGGATGGTAAACCAAATGAAGAGTTTCAGGTAAGATGTTTCAAATCAAATGAAGAACGACAAATTATATGGCTCCACTATGGACTGCTTCTGTCAGCTCAAACATGACATCTCAAGTCAAAATTTTAAAAATCAAAACATATTTTTTCAAATCGCACGTACGAGTACCGAATATGAGGACTTTTACATTGCGCAAAGGCCTACTTTATACCGAAAATGTCAGTGAGCGAGATGTATTGTTGAAATTCGAATAGATTCATTTTTTGATAATAATATATACTTTTGCCAAAAACTTTTACAATGGGTTCAAAACTCTTCTATAAACCATATAACTAATATAAAGATTTTCGAAATCTCGGCTGTGTTTACAACGCTATATCGGTCATATTCTGAGGTTTTTTAATCAAACATACGCCGTCTTTTCCTGATAATAATATGTTGTAATGTCAAATAAAAAAGTAATACCGCGAACATCCATATAAATAATATAAGAGTTTTCGAAATTCCGGTTGTTTTTGTACATATATTGGTTGCCAAAAAAGTCTTGCGGTATTTTCGCTAGTTGGCGCTGAAAGCGCGTAGTTCTAGTTTTATTCGTCGCATCGGGTCATGCTATACCTTTCTGGAAAACTCATTTCACGCGCTAACAAGTGTTTGATTGATTGTCGTTTCTTTTAAGTCGTTCGTGAGTTATAGCGTCGCAAACATGGAGCAAAATAAAGAGAAAATACGGCATATTTTACAGTACTACTACGATAAAGGCAAAAATGCATCTCAAGCCGCCAATAAAATTTGTGCAGTTTGTGAACCCGATACAATTTCCATTTCCACTGCACAACGATGGCTTCAACGTTTTCGTTCTGGTGTAGAGGTGGTCGAAGATGCGCCACGCTCCGGAAGGCCTGTCGTCGAAAGTTGCGATAAAATCGCTGAATTGGTCGGAAGAGACCGGTATAGTAGTCATCAAACTGTTATAAACCATTTGAAGAAGCTTGGAGTCACTAAGAAGCTCGATGTATGGGTGCCACACGAATTGATTCAATAAAAATACCGCAAGACTTTTTTGACAACCCATTATATCAATCAGTTAGTAAGGTTTCGTGCATAATTAAGTTTGTTAAGAAATGGCGCAATATGATTACTATTCCATTGATATTCTAAAATTTACTGTCTTTATGCGATTTCTTCAGTATATATCATTCATTTGTAACTGAATAAAATTGAATTGTAAAGGTATTTTTAAGGAGAGTTTTTCTTCATTACACTAATTTGAAGAAAAGCTCAGCCGATGGTAGTTGTATTTTGCTGGAATTTTATGGTGAACATACTCTATCTGAAGGAACGAGCCAAAAATGGTTCGCACGACTTAAAAAAGTCTTGAAAGAGAAAAACAAAGATGAAGAACTGAGGATTGTTGCTAAACGTATGAAGAGCCTAGAATATGTGAAAATCATTCGAAAATTCATGTAAAACGTTCACAAGCAGAAACACTGCAAAAAGAAATCGGTTTTGCAACGGATCGTGACTGGTGATGAGAAAATGATCCACGATGGTAACTAATAATGAAAAAAAAAATCATATGAAACATCAACTTCATCTCCAAATAAGATCACAGCTGTTGAATGGCACTGAGGTCTCGATTCTGAGGTTGATACGCCAGCATTTTTTTACATTGTCCAACAAACAATTCCTGAATTAAATGAAGCAATAGCCATCATTTAAATTGAGTTTAGCTGCTTACGGAGCCAAATTATTTTTTTCATCTTGCCAAATAGTTCATTATTTATATTATAATTCCTTCGATAAAAACAAGATTACCGACCTCTCGCTATTATTGCATTCCACATTCACACAATACAGCTTCCAGCATGCTGACAATCTTATTTAATTTTTTTAGCGCTTAACATTCCTTACTTCGTACAAGTCAAAGACCATCAAATGCAAATAAATAAATTTTGGAGTCATCCTTAGAAATTACAGAATCACAAAATTCGTTATCATCGTGAATATATTTGACAATCGTAATCTATAAATCTTGAGATGTTTATTTTTTTAACCGCATAAAATAAATTTGTTTACCGAATAATATAGTTTGAACATACTTAAATAACACAAGGCAGAAATATTGATACCTACACCATAACTGTAATTAAAGTCTTGCCAACGTATGCTTATACTTTTTTTGGCTTCTCAAAAATGAGATTTTTAAAATTTA